>JAHWLF010000302.1:0-16017 GCA_024679295.1 Phytophthora parvispora
CGAAGGCTGCGCTGCCGCGGTGGCTCGGGGAGCGGCTCATCATGAGCGAACGACCTGTCGGCTTCTTCTTCACGGGCGACGGCATCCTTGTCTCGCTGCCGGCGTCGTCTTCGTCGGTGCTGGAGGAGCCGGCGATGGACTTCGCGCTGGACCCGACGTTGGACTTTCGAGCGCTGCTGCCATGCCGAGCGTGATCTCGCTCGTGGTCGCTGTCGTCATTGTCGCCGGGGTCGTCGCTGATAGCCATCGCAATAGCGTCGGACAAGTCGCTCGCGCTGCTCCCAGCCGATCCGGACTGGGTCGAGCCCATTAACGCGGACGCCAGCTTGGCGAACCGAGAGTTTTCCAGCCGCAGCAGGCACTTGTTGGGGCGCACTTGGAGGATCTGGAAGCGGCCGTAGATTTTGTCCTGAATTGTTGCGCCCGAGGGAGGCACAACGGGAGCAAGTACGGCGAGGAATGTTCGAGGCTCGGCGGGAACGAAGCGGGCGTCGTCGATGGCGGAGCTGCGGAAGTCCCAGCACACCGGCAAAGGCGTCTCGAAATGCAGAGTCGAGTTGCCTTTCAAGAACGTCCAGTCTTTCTCCGTGGCGGCGCGCAGTACGGCTAGCGCTGGGGGCATGGCTGCTGCCAAGCGGTCGACACGTTGGATTCCGGCCGGATCGAGCTCGAACATCGCCAATAACGCCGTCACCACGCCCGCCTCCATCAAGTTGTCCATCTCTTGGAACTCTCGGAGGTTTGAAGACTGCTCGGTACCCTCGACTTCCTGGGCTTGAACCAAAGCTAATCTCTCCTTGATTCGGTGCTTGATGTGGGCTAACGCTACTGCACAAGCCGGCGCCATATCACTTCCGCCGTCAGTGGAGAGTCTGATAAGCAGCGGCACCACACCACCGATCACCATCGCGTCCAAGCCCCGCATGCCTTCGCTTTCGTTGAGCTTTGCGATTTGACCCTCGCCGTCTTCAGCGCTGGTGGTCTCGTCCTCTTCGATACTGACGCGACAGGAGGTGATGTTGTAGAACGCCAGGATGACGTGCTTGCAAGCCTGCATTTGGCGGCGGCCAGGACAACACGTGCTCACAACGGACTGCATCATGGGCACGAGGCGCACGTCGCGCATCAGCATCAAGCAAACAGGTTCGCCTTGAGTCGATAGCGCACGCAGAATTACAGCGCACCGCTCTGCCGTCTCCTGCCGAGCTTCGTGGGCTTTCTTGCTAGCAGGGTCGTCATCAGGAGGCGGAGCTTCATTACCGAGATCAAGCGCGCGAGCCACCACGTCGAGTGCGCCATCTGCAATGACTGCTTCCCCGGACTTCTCGCAGCGCGCAAGTTGGCTTAGAGCGTAGATGGAGGCTCGAAGTGCCACTTGGGAAGGTGGCAATGTGGCTTCGGCGTTTCCGTCGACTTCAGTGATCTCGCGGAGCACTCGGACAGCGCCCGTGGCGATCAATTCGTTCCAGTGCAAGGCGTCTTCGCACAAGGTGGCAACAATCTCGGCACAAACATCGCCAACGTGTTGCGAGCAGCGCAGCACTTGTGCGCGAGAAAGCAGGGTCGGAATGAGTGCGTGAGTCAGCAGAGCTCGGCGGTGTCGAGCGTGGAATGTCAAGTTACCGAGCGTCTGCGCGCACGCCAGCACCATGGTTTCGTCCTCCTGGTCCTCGCTGTCTTCGTTTCGCTCGCGACTAGCGTTCGCAGCAAGCACCCGGATAATTTGTGCCACAGCACCAGCTTCCTCGATCCGATCGTGTAGCACTGGGAAACATGAGATGTTGCAGAGCGCGTTGAGTGCGAACTCATGCTGCTGTCGTTGCTCCAGCTCCATGCCTGGGTTGTCACTCTCGGACTCTGAGGTCTCTGCATCAGGTGGAGCAAGTAGCAGCTTCTTTGAGAGTACGTCAACGAGTCCAAGCGTAGCCATGGCCTCGCAATTGACGCGGTATGCTGACAGGAAGCACAGTGCTGCTGCGCAGGCATGTCGTGTGGATGGATCGGCGTGCTCGCAGAGCACTAGCAGTGCAACGAGTGCGCCGCTTTCGACTAAGCGGACTGCCATGCTGGAAGAACCTCCAGCTGCTGGGTCGCTGGTAGTCACCACTTTCTTCCCCGAAGGAGGCTTGGGCTCCGAGGCCAAGTTGGTCAGGCACGCAGCGAGCTTCCGGTGAATTTCCTGGCTGCTGAACTCCATCTCGCACAGCTTGGTGATCACTTGTGCGACCTTGAGCTCCATGAGCGTCTCCGCGAGTGCTGGGTCGCAACTGAGGTTGTAAAGAGCTGTGACGCAAAGTGTGCGGATCTCGACACTCTCAAGCCGCGCGAGCTTTACAAGCGCGTACAAGACACCGTCCTTGATGTGGACTGCTCGGAGTTCGTCGTGCGTTAGCAAGTTGAACAGCGCACGGGCGCAGATTTCCTTGGTGGAGTCGCTGTTGATGCGAAGTAGCGCGTTCACGATGAAGTCAGGCACTGTGCCTTCCTTCCAGACGTGGCGGACACCCACAGGCTTTGCTGCTGGAGGCTCGACAGCCAAATTGCAGAGCGCGACAGCCGAGTAAATCTGAATGTCCTCGACGCCACAGCGCATCATGAGCGTGAGCGCCGGATACAACTCGGCGCAGCGCGTGAGTAGAACGCGGTGTGTGGCACTGGATGCCAGCTTAGCGAAGGCTATAGCACACGTGAGAATTGTGGGAGCATATGACGACGCTGACAAGTCGATCAACATATCCAGCACTGGGGTTTTCTCCAGTGCGTCTGCTGCAAGGTTGCAACATGCAGTGGCGCAGCTTCGAAGTGTCTCGCGGATTATCCCGATAGCTGACGCGCTTACCGGGGCATCGGAAGCTGCGGCTGCAGCAGCGGAGGACGTTGCAGCACTCATGATCCGACGAATTAACCGAACTCCATGGTCGGCCACCATACGTGCGTGTGCCTCAGCATCGAATGACAAGTTGGCCAGAACACCAGCACATTGACGAAGCAGCTCATCGGCGCGTACTGGTGGCTTGTTAAAGACTTTGGATAGGGTGGCCACCACGTCAGCACGCAGCAAAGCGGGTCTGCTCTCGGCTGCGAACGAGAGATTCAGAAGACAACCCAACGCACACTCCTGGTAACGCAGCAACACTGTTGGGGGCCCCGACGCTGACGCAGGCGTTGAAGGTGTTGGGCCTGAGGGTCCAGCAGCATTGTCGTCGTCAGCTTCACCCTTGCGTCTACAGAGTCTCACAATTGCGCGGATGGTGTCGTCCTGCAAAAGCACCGCGTGGAGGCTCTTCTCGCAGGAAACGTTGAAAAGAGCATTGGCACAGAGTTCTCGTACGCGATCGTGGGGTGTGCGCATAGCTAGCCTCGCTAGGGCGGCAGGGAGATTGCTCTGCAGAATTTCGGCGCAGTACGCTGGGTGTGCCAGCATGCTGCACAGGGTAAGCACGGCGTACTGTTGAGCTAAAGCACTGCCTCCGGACTCGCTGTCTTCTTCCTCAACGAAGCGCAGTAATAATGACACAACACCAAACCGCGCAAGCAACGCTCGACTGTCAGCTGTAGCAGACATGTTCGACAAGCACAATGCCGTATTCTCCCGTACAGAGGCGTTGGTGTGGTGAGTTCCCAGCTCGACGAGGTTTGCCACGGCATCACTAAGCGCCAGATTCTTGAGTGACGGAGGGTACGACGAGATATTGGCGATGGTCACTGCACACATTTCGCGCACCTCTCGAGGCTTCTCACACTTGAGCAGCTCTTCAAGGCACTCGAGAATGCGTCCGTGGCTCAACGGCTCCAAGTTCCCCGACAGCCCCGACAAGTTGCAGAGTGCAATGGCTAAGTGCTTGCGAATTGAGCCAACGTCACCTCCGTCTTCAGCCTCCTCTCCGGACCCAGCCGCTGCAGCCACGCTAGCTTGCTGCGCTAGCTCGCATACCGTGTCAAGGATGCCTTCTTCAACAACTTTCGCTCTGGACCCGCTCAACAGTGACAGGTTGCAGATGGCCTCCGCAGCAAACTTGGCGCTGGACTGGTCTTTGCGAGTAGCGAGCTTCATGAGAATGTGTACGACGCTCTCAGCCACGGAAGTACTAGACGCAGACGCGATGTTGATGAGGGCCTTCACGCAAGCTTCTTTTGTCTCCAGATCCGGTACGTTCAACATGGAGAGAATAGCCGATACGCAGCCTTCCTGGACGAGTCGAAGCTGTCCGCTACGCTCGTAGGAGAACCGACATAGCGCCATACTCGTGTGTCGCCGCACTTCTTCGTGCTGCGCCTTGGCCAGCTCAAGCAGTGCAAGTAATACGCCTTCATCTGCCATCTTGCCTCCGAGTGGTGGCTCGCACAAGAGGTTCAGGATGGACGCGGCACAGAAGCGCTTTACTTCCGTGTCTTCAAAGACCGCGAGCTTGCTCAACGCCAGCATACAGCCTTCCACCACCATTTGACGCTCGTGACCAGGGATCGTTGAAAAGTGGTATATGCTGAAGGCGCATTCTTGCTTGAGACGAATCTCGCGCGTGAGGCCCACGCCGTAGTCCAGTGCATCGGCACTCGGCACTTGCTCCTCTTCTTCGTCATCGTCATCTTTTCCCTTGCTATGACGACTCAACGTGGAGTCGCTACCCCCGACGCTGTTGAGTGAGCCGCTGGCTCCGCCCATATTGTTCATGAGCGTGGGCTTGCGGAATCGTGACAGATAAATCATACCGTCCTCGTAGTTGCCACGCTGACCGAACAGATCCCCGCCGTATCCCCCGAAAACGTTGTCAACGCGTGGCCCCCGGCTCGGTGGAGGGGTAGGCCGCAGCCCTCCTATGACGGATCGATTGCGTGGCGATTCAATGATCGCCACCGAGCTGTGTCGTATCGGAGGTGACGGCGATGCTACGGTCCCAGCAGGACTGTTCATCAGGTGAGAGGGCGATCCGTTCCCATTGTTTTCATCGCGCGTTTCCTGCGGGATGATCTTGGTGTTGATGTGGCGGTAAAGAGTTCTCACGAGGTCCTCTTTGGTGGTGTTCGTCTTCCAGAAATTGCGCTGGCGGTGCAGTTTCCAGTGCTTCGCCAGCTCTTTGAGCTCTTCAAAACGGATAGGAGCCGCTGCCGGGTCACGTTGCCGCGGAAACAATTCGAAGCGCGTGAGGTACTCGCGAAGCACATCCAGCTCCTTGTCGCGCTCAAGTTCCTCCAGCAAGTCCCTCGTGTGCCTCGCATTCTGGGAGAGTCGGTGGCTCATGGATGCAAAATCAACCGGGGTGACCGGAATGGAGTCGAACCACTTCAACTCACGCTGCCTACCACGCTCGCTATTGCTCTTCGGTGAAGCTGTGACGCCCTTGGTTGGGCTGGCTGGGTATACTGTCCGTTTCGCACGATAAAGCTGGACGAGATACTGCGCTGGACTCGGCGACGCTAATATTGTCTCCACTATTCTGGGCAAGCATGGGATGGAGGTGATCTTGGGCCTTGCTGGTGGTGTCTGCACTAGTGGTTCCAGTCATCAAAGTTGCGGGTCATGGCGTTGAAGAGCTACCACCGCGAAACTCTGAATGGTACGCTGTGTTCAACTTTTTGGCGATGCGGGATCTTGATGATAATTTTCTTGTTGATTTCTTCTTCAAGATAATTGGTATGAAGAGCGCGCGGCACCATTGAATGGCGTACTTCCTCGTGATGGAGTGGTAAGCAAAGCTCACGCCTGCTGGGTTTTAGTCATGCTCTCACCTCGACCCCCCCCCGCATTCTTGCTCTAGAAAGAGTACAAAACGACAACAGGAACCGATTTCAATGGGGCTCAGCCGATTATCCCAGTGCGTTCGTCGTGTGGACGACTGTGAAAACCGAAAACTGATGGATGACCCGTGCTTCGCCTTCCTGTTCACAGCGTCAGAGACAACGCATGATCAACGATAGTAATGTCGATGAGGCAATTCGCCAGACGACTTCGCTCAACTGGAGCCGGGGCTTTCGCTCCGTGCTTCCGGTGCCTGACCCAGAGCCGGACCGCGGGATGATCTCAACGCAACATCGGGTGTTCGTCAATCACTTTGGTTCTTCATCCCAGCCCTCGTACACATCGACTGCTGGGGCGATGATTGCCGCTGGAGGGCCCGGCGGAAGAACTGTCGAACGCGGCAAGGCTGCGTCTGGTGCAATGGGCGAGGTGTACAAGAAGAGCACCGAACCGCAAAAAGACACACTAGCGCAGCGATCCTGGATGTACTCCACCGACCCGATGATCGTTGCGATGCAGAAGCGAGCTGATCTTGAAGAATCTCGGTCCAAAACGCCGCAGCAGACTAAGGCCGAAAACTACGGAAAACAGATCACATCCATCACGAGTATCAGACACCACCACAAAGGTGTCTTTGTCGACGACGAACCCGAGCATCAGCAGTAGCTGCAGCAAAGCATATCATTCGCTGCAAAAAACATTCTAGTATTTCACTTCCATCCATTCTTTCTAGTCATTACGCGGTCTACTACCAACCAGCTTTTCCTCTTGCTGCGCTTTCTGCGCCAAATATACAAGCTTCATTTGGTTATTGAGACGCTCCGTTTTCGGCTAAGCACATCCGGTAGCAGCTCTGCAGTACAACACATTACGTAGGCGGTTAGCCTCCAGTTGCGATAACACTAGCTACAGCAAGATATCTTACCAGGAACTCTTCCTCCGTCATGCTCAGCAGATCCTCGTCATCCACACCATCCAGTCGCTTGGGCTGGCCGTTGACCGTAACCTCAATATCGTTGCTGCCGCCTTCATCGTCCGTGCACCACTCCCACTCGACATCTTCCAGGTCTTCCTCATCCATGGCATCGCCGTTCATCTCGGCATCCCAGCCCTGCTTGTCGACCTGTACCTGCACTTCCTCTCCTTCGTGGTTCTCTTCATTGTAGCGCTCCAACTCCGCCATGTACGCGCGCTTGAACGCTTCTTGCCGCTGCTCCTCCGTCATCTCACTCTGCGTCAGCGGATCCACGCCCTGGATGCTAGTTTCCATGGGGATAGCCTTCTCTTCTACCACCGCTGCGGCAGGTTGCAAGTGCTTAGCTGCCATGTGACCACTGATGGAGCTACCCTGCAAGAACTCTGGGAGCGCGCGCGGAGCTGCAACCTGTTGGTTGGCCGCCTCCTTGTCCTCTTTCCGTTCCCTGCTTGTCAAATACTCGTCCTCAGCCTGGTCGTTGCCAGCAATATCCACGATAATCTCCTGGTCCTGCGAGCCGTACGGGTACAAGTACGACTGGGTGTTCTGTTCGTCACCGCGGTTGCCGCCGCCGCCACCTCCACCGCCACCTCCACCTCGGCCCCCGCCTCCTCCTGCTCCGTTGGCAGCACGCGCACTGTTACCGCCGATTCCAGCAGCTCGGTTGTCGCTCGGCAGGTTGCTCGGCAGCGCGTGGCCTTCCTTGACAAAGTCTCCGATGCGGCGCAGCACCTCGTAGATGCCCTCGTGCATGCCGTTCTGCTTGTTCATCTGGTCCTTGAACTTGCGCTGCAAGTTCTGGATCCGCAGCAGCCTGTCGTTGTTGTCGCACTCCAGCAGCAGCTCGTTGCAGTGGCCGCAGCGGAACTGGTACTGGCCGGGCATGAGCAGCAGCTGCGCCTCCAGCGCCGTGTACTCGCGCCCGCACTCCGGGTCGCTGCACTGGAACGTCTGCCGCTCGATCTCCAGCTGCTCGCTATCCTTGAGGTGCTCGTGCATCAGGTACAGGCGGTACTGCACCACGTCCACAAAGTACTTGTAGTCAATGTACCAGTACGACGTGGACGAGCTGCCGCCGAGCCGCTTGTCGTTCAGCACCTCCCTGCACGACAAATAGCAATCATAGCCTGAAGTGAGTACTTTACTACTCCCCACAGAATAGTACTGGCTTGCAGCGAGAGAGCAGCGGCCACTGACTCGCAGACGAGGTTGTCCTGGTGCAGCTCGTTCATGATCTTGCGCACTTGACGAGTCTGCAGGTTCACGGCGTTCCCCATCTCGTCGTCCTGCAGCACGATTGCATTGATATGTTAGTACTTACGTGCACAATAATACTAACATATTAGTTCTGCACGAGTCCGACGGACCTTCATGAACTTCTCGCGGATCAGCGCGCTGAGCACCACGACATGCTCGTCCGAGTAGAACGCGCTGCGTAGAGCGGCGTAGGGGCGCGGGGGTTAGTAGAGCGCGGCGGGAGAACGCAGGCAGCGCGAGGCGCCGCGCAGGAGACGCACCGGCCCACGAGGTTCACGAGCTTCTCCACGAGCCCCGCCATTACTATACTGCGGGCTGGCGATTGTGGGCACTAATGTGGCTGATAGGTCATTCAACTGAGGGGTTGCGAGGTGTTTTCAAAGCACTGCTTTGATAGATGGAGTTCACCGCTCGGTAGTTGTTGACGACACGAAGATATGATTGCAAAACCTCAGATTCGAGCAAAGGCGGCACGACCAAATTGGTATGTTTTGGATATGGTGGGGATGAATACAAGGAATGCAACAACCGTCAAGGAAAAAACTTCCAGACATTTTCAGCAAAACAATTACTTGGTTGACTGGTGGCGACAGGGGGTCATGCGGCTGCTGCGCCGCAAGATGGTGTACCGAGTCGCTTTGTCAATTCGAGAGATATGCGCTTCGAGTTTTGTAGCCACCTTCGCCATCAGGACTGCCGCAGCCGTGCCCGCTTTTCGATCATCAACTTTGCGTACTCGCTGTAGTAATGTCCTCCAAGATGGTCTGGCGGTGCATGCATAAGGTGACCCAATACAATTTCCACGTACCACGCAGGCCGGTCTTCCGCGACCCAAAGGCGAACCAGCGCATCTGTCTCCTCCGGGAACGGACCTATCAGCACGTGGTGGGCTTTACGGGGATGTGCCGAGACGTGTTTGAACACTATATCGTCATGCATCTTCGCGTAGCGCATGTAAGCCTTGTACTCGGCACTTTTCTCGCGTTTCGCCGGATCTATATTTCGCAATCCCAATCTTGCCCATGCCCAGTGTGTGGGAACGCGTTCATTCAGCCACTTCTTCAGTCGTTCGGGTTCAGTCTTCAACCAGAACTTCATGTAGTACTTGTATTGAGGGCTCGCCCACATAGCTTTTTCAGACAAACCATCCAGCTTCAACATCTTCTTGACGAAGTCGTCCGACTTGCCGGCCATAAAGCATTGGTTCACTTGTATCGACTTGATAAGCGAGGTGAAAATATTTCGATCTTCAGTGTCAAGTGGGTCGGAGCCGAGTCTTCTTGCTAATAGTGATTCATCTCGCGAGAACATCGTCGGCAACTTGTTTTCGCTGTACTCCGCCGTTATCAGTGTATAGCTGCTCGCTAGCACCGCCAGCAACAGGAAACAGTAAAAGCGCATGGCTATCAGGGGAAAGTGAAGCTTCGAGACTTGAGAGCTAGGCTGGAAATTGCGAAGTCAGTGCTGAGTTGCGCAGTGTCTGGCCAGTCTGCTGGAGATACGGTCTGGGACAAGCAAGTTTGAGTGGTTTCCCTGGTTCATGATCTCGTAATGGGATTGTATCAGTGCTGAGTCTGCATTTTTTTCGTATTAGTATCGGCACTCCAGCGTAATCCTTTGAACATTACGGATGGTTGTCCGTACATGTACCGGTATGCTCGACATTTGGTCTCAAGTTCTCGTTAAGTATCTCACGGCCCAACTCTACTTGTAAGTATCTCGTTGCGACGTGTTGGTGAAGCAAGGCTTAATAAAATAGAGGCCGCCCATTCGTTCTGTTGGATACCGCCGACGCTGATGGTCACGCCCTTGGCAGGTTGCCCATCGGATTGGCTCTCCTTCAGCGATGGCTTCTGTTCATAAAAAAAAAGCAACGGCTATCCCTCGATTATTGGTCGCACAAACACTAGCATTTGCAAACTTGTTGCAAACTTTACTGCTACATAACGTGCTGGTGTAGTTGACAGGTTTTCCCAGTAGGTCTCTTTAGGCCACGAGAAGTTCTTGTATGCCTTTTGAACTCATTCATTCCTAGATAGATACCTAGATCAATTTCTACCGGTACGGATTCCGCTGGTTGCTGCCCGCAGCCTCCTCCTTAGCGAAGGGAGGGGGATATCATATCCCGGATATGCAGTAGTGTCCGAGCAACGAATTGGAGCTGATTTAGCGGCTACGACACCGTAGAGTACAAACCGCTAAACACGTTTGCAAACAACACTAACACTCAGTATCTAATAAAAATTACAAGCATGTTCGTGGGGCATCCCACTCTTGTGCTAGTTTTAGAGTGCGCACTGCAGTGCAAAATTCCAGCGGAATGGGGTCAATTCCAGCGGATCTCTTTGGCCGGACCCCGGGTTCCCGCAAATAATATCAACAAAATCGTGATTTTTTGGGGGGCGGAGGGCTCGATTTGATAGGTGTATGCAACTAATTGAAAAGCTTGGTGAGAATGCAGAGAACAAAAGCAGAAGCGATTCTATTCTAGATGCTACTGGAACTACGTACTCGCTATTCCAGCACAGTATTGTGTAAAATTTCAGAGCTTCTTCGTGTACGGTTTTAGAAAAGGAATCTGTCGGAAGATAGTCTACGGGAATCAGGTCGCTGTTTGAGGAAATAGTCCACCTGAAAGCTAGATAAATACTCCAGAATTTAGAAGTGATGCGTGTGTTGTATGAAGATATTACTTTTTCTCCAAGCATTCCTGTCATCCCTGGCTGGGTCAGAGGCCGATAACAACAGTCACTGCCGTGACAGAGGCGTTCCTGGAGAAATCGATGCAGCCGACATGTTAAATGGCTCCGAGACAACCCCACTCAGTTTTCCGTCCAAAGCGTCGTTAATAAAATCCAGAAAGTAGGAGACCCGTGTATAGTATCGCTTAGTCCCACAATTTCCGTAGCTTACGATGCCAACGAGCGTCTTGTTGACAAGGAGTGGTCCACCAGAATCGCCACGGCATGGAACTTTCCCGTTACCAGTACCAGCACACAGTTGTGAGTCAAGCAATGCGTCGCACTTGTCGTTTGTCACGATTTCAATGTCTGCTGACCGAAGAACTTTACTGTAGTAGGTGAACGGGTTATCATTAGTCGACTCGTAACCACCCCAGCCTAGCACAGTCGCATTTGTCTCGGGTTCAGCCTCTGAGCCGTTTGCAGCAGCCAGAACCGCAGGTTGCTGAATCGACGCTGTCTCGAGCTTCAATATTCCTATGTCATTAACAGTGCGCGCTGTCATATTAAAGAGGGGATGCACAAACACCTCAACCACCTTCAGATGCTCTGCGTCTGCCTCGACATCACTTTCTCCATCAAGTCCACCCGTCATGTACTTTGACTCCAGCGTCACGTACCGAATAGGATCAGTGCCGACGATGCAATGTCCGGCTGTGACGACGTGCTGAGTTGCAATGAGTGTGCTGCCACACTCATTTACTATGCCGAAATTGGTAGAATATTGGAGACCCGCCATGTACGAATATCGAGCGATCGTTGTTTCCGCGCCGCCATATATGCGATTCTCTTCGTCAGCGATCATCCCTGTGGCGGTGTTTCTTCCATTCGAGACTGAAGCAGGTGAAGAAGCCGTAGCAAATTGGACATCGAAGAAGGAGAAACCACTTGTCAACGTTGCTATCATAGATGTAAGTACGGCATAGTGCGCGAACTTCATGATTGACGAGACTGGCAGTGTAAATGAGAACGCGCCGAGGTGAATGGGTAGGTTGGGTAATGCGTTGCCCAAGGAGATTATCAAAGTGAGGCTGTTCGAAAGAGCGAAGAAACGTTTAGGTGCAGTATTTAGATGCCGGTCGCCTCTAAAAGCCTGTCGTCAAGTTGTATTTGGCGATCACAGCTCTGTAATATGACGGCGCCACAGGTGACAAGAAGTAATATCCTTTGTCGTTGCCTTTTTTCATATAGTGTATTAGGTCATTCTATCATAGCTCCGTACATTTATTATAACGACACCACTGACAAGAAAGTAATATCTGTTGTTGTTCTTCTTCCAGGTGAGGGTGGAAGACTTCCACTGGAAGCTCAGGTGTCCTGGAGTGTTTCTAAAGGGAAAGTTACGGATTCTCAGTTTAAAAAAACAGATTCGATGCCTGCAGCCGAAGGAAGCTCTGAATGAAAAATGAAAAACAAATTTAGAGCTGCTGCCTGGCAGCAAAGCCTATCGGCCAATAACTTTTAGAATGCAGTTGTTGTACTTCCTACGCGCGTCCAGTCACTTTTTACTTGATCACCCGCTTGTTTTTCGTGCAGTGAGGTGCCCATAAGTGCATCTACATTGTACACAACTAGAAAAAGCATGTTGGCGGTAGCATTGCCCTCAACGACCGTCGTTCAAATCTCCTTTTCATCACCATCTAATTCAATGCAAATTGGTAGGCACGCCTGTTTGTACGCGAAAAGAAAACCTACTGATCCGTCGAGTGCAGTCTCCATTTCAGTTTAAACCCTCAGTATCAGATGCACCAGCTCGTTTTCTCTTCTTACTACCAGATAAAGTGGTGGTGGTCTGCCTCGTCACCTTGATCAACCTTGTTATCATCCTCCGCGTGCTTAATATGGCGAGCCGGTTGCGATCGCCACATAACTTGCCGTCCCTTGCGCTTTTTAGGCGCCTGCATGCTTCTCTCCATTGACTTTTTCATGCGCTCTTCGTACATTTTCTGCTGCTGGGTAATTCGCTCTTGCCGAACCCGCTCACGGCGCTCCTTCTCCTTCTCTTTCTCAGCCTTTGCTACGTAGTCCTCGGGCATCTGCTCAATTGCACTCAGTAGATCTTCCAGACGCGCCTCCAGGTCCGTCAGCATGTACAACGTCGAGGAGTTGGTCTCAGCCTCGAATCCGCAACGCTTGTAGACTTCCAGCACCCGGTCTTGCAATTCCTTCAACATACGCTCTTGCGCATTCTCACCAGTGCCACCTTGAGACCGCAGTCTCAATTGACTGGCCTTGGTCTCTTCGGTGCTAATTTGTTGCTGCAGCCCGTCGACGTTCATCTTGAGCGCTTGCGTTTTGCGGTCCATAGTCTTTTTCGTTTCTCGGTAGTTTTGTTTGAGCTCCTCCAGGGTCTGCTCTGTTTCTTGGCTGTTCTGGATCAGGAAGAGATTGCTTTCCTCCAGAGCGGTGAAGATGTCCAACAACTGTTGAGGATTCTGGAAGTACATAGGGATCTCCTCGCCGCTACTTGTTAGTGGCATGCTGTCGAGGTTGGGCATCGGCGGCACGATGATCTCCTTCACTTTCACCGTTTTGTCAGCTTTCTTCTTGCCGTTCTTCGAGTCAGGGCGCTCCTTCTCCGCACGCTCACGCTCTTCGATCTCAGCGAGCACCTTAGCTTTTTGAAGCTCCCACTCACGCAGGATTTTGTCTTTACGCTTTTGAAGACGTGCCATTTGCCGAGCGCGCTTCTTGTCGCGCTGTTCGATCTCGTACTCTTGCGGTGTGAGCTCGTCCAGGAAGGCTTTGTATTGGAGGCAGTCTTGAAGCTGCTCGCTAAGCTTAGACATGTCGCTCTGGACGAGCTGGATCTGCTGATTCAACTTCTTGATCTCTTGCACCTTATCGGCCTTGGCCTTTGTCTCCTTCTCCGCACGTTTAATTGCCTCGTGGGCCTTTTTGTCGTTCTCCTTCAGAAATGTGTCGAACCGCACAGCATCCTCTTCGAGCATGAGTTCGCTCTTCTTAAGTGCTTCCTCCTTCAGCTGAGCCTTCTCCTCTAGTTTACGGATCTCCTCGCGCTTCGTGTCGAGTGACATTTGCACAAGAAACATCTCGCGCTTCTTAGCGATGAAGTCAGCCATATTCTCCTTCTCTCGAAGACGATCGTTGGAAATTGTAGCTGTCGCTGCAGCTACAAGACCCCGTGTTTGGCGTGATTGAGACACCGAGTAGTTATCCAAGCCAGTCGGCTGTTGCGAAGACACACAACCATACATTTCAATACAAAGACGAAATAATGGAACGCATGTGCTGAGAACACCCTTACCGTATCATCTGAACGGAAGCGGCGAATGTTGCCGATCTTGGACGATGCCGTAGTTTTATCGTAGATCTTGAGTCTAGAATTCCTGCCTTTTTCCTGCGAATGGCATTCTGGTCAATACTTTCTAAAACAGGGGGGGGAGGCAAACCTACCTCTTCTTTTCGCTGTTTTTCCGTTTCTCGCATGCGAAAGACTTCCTCATCGGAGGGGAGAGTAAACGGGTTCGACTCCACGGTCGGGTGCTCTACGTGCAACGGAGAGGGGCGATATCAGTTCAAACAACGAAGGACATCACGTACAAGTGTGTGCCGTGAACCGTACCGGAGATAGTTCGGCCTCTTTGCATCGTAGTCGAAGACGTCGGCGATTCAGCAGATGGAGACTAACTCTCGTCACTTGTGCTTCTACTGTGTTGAAAGCAGCGGTGTGCCCCCGCAGTCGCGGGTATTTCTAGTTGTTCCAACTGCTCCACTTTGCCAGCGAAACGCCTTTCATGAAGTTGACTTGGGTCTATCACAGCACTTGAAGACTGGGTATCATGATGGAACCTGCAGACGAACAACTTCTGAGCGAGGCCACTCCACTCTCGCACATTCTTGAGAAAGATCTCCCATGCCCCAGCCATCCAGAGACAAGAATGGTATTTCACTGTCGGCCGGACCTGAGCGGTCGTAGACTGCTCTTCCAAGGCCGGAACTCCAACTCCAACGACAGGGAACGACGGCAAACTGCCCCCGTGCAGCTCTTGTCGATGGATGGACGTTCACACCTGGGCTTATCCGTGGCGAGGAATTCTTCCACTCCCATCCCCGAGTCATCGTTCTACCCTGGGCAAGACGACGACAAACTCGCACGGGTAAATACACACTGCCAAGCCTGAGTGCCCGAGTTCGCACTAACACGATACATGGCGCTATCGGATAGATTTTGGTGACGACAAATCCACAAAACGACTCGTCCAGCCAACTTCGCCTTCGCCGGCTTCAGGTAACTTCAGCCCATATCTAGTTTTGTTATCGACTCCCTCGTTCTCAGTCCTCTCAACGTGTACATCTTGCTTTGCCAGCTCACGGTCGCTGCCGCCGCCATAGCCAACGTTCTGCTCACGGTCCTACTCCTCTGTCCTGCCAGCACTGGTACCGAGAGCTGGGCCAGTCACACTTCAAAGTGAAATGGCTCTCCAACTCTTTGTGCTCGTTGTCCCAATATGCAGATGCCTGGTACCACGTGGGCGCCTACCAATCTCCACGCGGGTCGGAGGACATCCAGCGAGTGCTAGCGGCGCGCCCCACTCTCATCGCGCTCGCGGTGGCCAGCAACAGCTTCTTCGTCCTGTCCGCCTACCTCGGGATGGACGCGCTGCTGACGGTGTACGTCTCTGGTAAAAAGCCCACCACCGCTCTACTTCTCTTCCGTGCAAGCCTGTCGTAACCCGCTCGTTGTTGACGCTGCAGCGACCGTCGTGCTCGACGTCTGGTCCCTCGTGCTGCTGCTACCCCACGCGCTCTTCCTGCTCCGCTTCCTGCTCGACGCGTTGCTCATCGCCATCGCGCTGGAAGTGCGCACGCACCTGGTAACGTGGCGGTACTACCTGTAGCACCACCTCCCCTCCAAAGCACCGGAGCTCACCCTCGACCTCTCTTGTCACACAGGAGCACACGTGGTTCCTCACCAGCTTCCACCGCCTCCGCGCGTGACCAAGGAGGACGGTATCAGAGAGAGAGAGTAACACTTAATCTTAGGATACCACTGCCCGATGGGGTGGGACGGTCGATCTCGCCACTCGAGCGCTGCTCCTCCCGCTTCAAGCCGGCAAAAGTGTATGTACGCGCTGGCCGAAGCTTCGTCTGCACGCAAGCGAACGCTCGCCTTGGGCTCTCTGCACAGCTCGGGAGCCCGGTCGTCGCGCCGCGCCGGACGCGCAGTCTCTGTCCGAGTCCCCCGTGACGCTCGTGGCCACTGTCCGTTTCGAGGCGGTGGGGGACGAGTCGTGGACACTGTGTGTGCGTGTGCTGTGGGCGTATAATAGCACACGAAGCTG
>JAHWLF010000303.1:0-16016 GCA_024679295.1 Phytophthora parvispora
GCAGCGCTCGCGCTCCTCCTGGGCCTCGCTGCGCGCCGACGTCTGGACGCTGCTGCACTACCGCACGTCACTCAAGAAGCGCTCGGGGCTGCAGCGCGCGTCCTACGTGTTCGAGGTGTGCGTGCTGGTGCTCATCACGCTCAACGTGGTGCTGGCCATGTATGTGTCTGCCTCGCCCGTCGGCCCAGCGCGTACGTCGCAGCTGCAGTCGCAAGGATAGAAGAAGTACCGGTAGACTGCTGACTGTGCTGACTGGTTGTTTTTGGCGGTGATGGGGGCAGCGGTGACGACGTCCGACTGGTACGAAATGTTCCTGTACGTCTCGACGGCGCTGTTCACGGTAGAGTACCTTCTCCGGCTCTGGTCGTGCGTTGAGGACGATAGATTCCCACATCCAATCTGCGGAAGGTGGGGTAGATCCTGGAATGTGTGCATTAGGCGAGAAAATAATGTTGTGCTTTGTGGTGACAATGGCCAGATTGAAGTGGATGTTCCGACCCATGTCGCTGATCGACCTCGTAGTGCTGCTCCCGTTCTACTTGGAGATATTGCTGGAGAAGCAGTGCGTGTGGCCCTTTGAGATGCGAATGGATGAGGCATCCTAATTCTGATGGCGAATGTTTTGTGTAGAGTGGCCGTATCGTCCCGTGGTGTCTTGACGCTGAGGGGTTTCCGTCTTCTGCGGATCATGTCGTTCCTGCACCTGGAACATTCGTATCAAGCTATGAAGAATTTACGCGAGATTTTCGCGGCGAAGAAGGAAGAGCTCGGAGTTGTCAGCTACATGACTATAGTCATTGTGCTCACTTCCTCTACGACGATGTAAGGGGCATAACACTTTGTCGTATCACGGCGTTATCATTAACGCCGGCTTTTGTCTGCGTAGCTTCTTCCTGGAAAACCAAGCGCAACCCGAGGTGTTTTCGAGCATCGGCACTTGCTCCTGGTGGGCGATCGAGACCATCACGTCTCTTGGATACGGGGACATCGTCCCTATCACAGCGGCAGGTCGGGCTTTCTCGTCTTTGCTGGCGCTCTGGTGCGTGACGACCTAAAACTGTGGAACCACTCTGGATGCGTGCTCTAACATTATTTACAACTTTTTACGTTGCGCGCTGTGCAACTAACAGGGGAATCATTCTGTTTACGATTCCTGGTATGTGCGCTGGTCTTACTATGGTGATAGACAATGCGTACTCAATGTGTGGTTTTGGCGCAGGTGCCGTACTGGGGAGTGGATTTGTCGAGGTTATGCTAAAAAAGCAGGAGCTAAAGAATGAGCAAGCGATGGAGGAGTCGATTCGCATTTCGCTGACACGGGAGCTGCGGTCGCTCAGCTCGAGCACCATTGCCTTTACAGGTATGTTCACTAAAGCGCTTTTGTAACCTGCTGGGTGCTCATGCGTCTGTGCTGTCAACACAGGCAACCTCGACTCACCGAAGACAGACCTGGATTCACCATCAGCAACGCCATCGTTCTCAATGCCGCCGTCATCCTTCTCCACCCCGCACAACTATCCGTCGTTCGCCGCCCCAGCACCTCCGATCGTGCGACTTCAAGAGCAAGTCGACAGACTCACCGCAACTCAGGTCCAGCTCCAAGCGCAGTTGAGTCGCCAAGAAGCCCAATTGCAGACTATCATGGCACTACTGGAGCAGTCTCTAGCTAAGGACCGGTCAGCTGAAAAGGCGGTGCCACCTTTCAGCGCCATCGTGCCGCCCGAGTAGACAGACAGCAATACATACCATTGCGGCTACACATTCGAACTGTAGCCATCTACCGTGTTTCGTCCAATGAGATCGCTTCATTGAACCATTTCATTACTGAACTCGCCCGCCAATATGCAGAGTACGCGCTCGTTCTTGCGCAGGTGTCGCGCCTGCTGCACATCTAATTATCGCTCCATTGAACTCGTGCAGACCCTCACGAAGAGAAGCAGAAGGCACTGCTGCAGCGCATCACAGGTTCCGTGGCTCGGCTGCACGAGGTGCTCAAGGAGATCAACACGCAAATTGAGGTGCGATTCCCGCCTATTATTTTCGTTTGTTCTTATAATATTTATTTAATTACTTACTTATTCCAACTATTTTCTACGCGTTGGTGCGTGGCGACTGCAGAAGAGCGACTCGTTCAGGGAGGAGCTGGCGTTCACGTGCCAAGTGTGGAAGGGCTACGAGAGCCGCGTGCAGTCGCACTGCGACACCGCCATCGCTGCGGCGACTCAGCAGCAGCAGCAGCAGCAGCACCAACAACAACGGTAGTTAGTGCAGGAACTCCATCGGTAGTGGCTGGGATGGAGCCGAGTTCGCTGCAAAAATATTTCTTGTGCCATTTTGCTGACGATGTTGTCGTAGTATCAAACGGTAGCTGTTTATTTTCGAGCGGTGGAGACGACTCCATTCGTTGATTTCGCTGCCACTCCGCCTCCTGTTTTGGAGGCTTTACTGGCTGCCTCCAGGTCTCGTTGGCCGACGAGCTCGGCAGCGCGCTCTAACGCTTGCCAACGCTCACTGAATCGATTGCGGATGTTGCTCTCTTCGACGTCCAGCTTCTTCTGTGTGTAGCTCTTGACGACTTTGTCGGCGGACTAATGTGGGGCAAATGGTAAGTGAAAGAAGCGCGGACCAATAGTGGCAAGTAGACAATACCAACCTTTTTGCCTGTCTGCTTGTGAAGAGTCTTTGTGGAGATGCTTTTTACCAGCGTCTTGACGACGTCGTGGCGCTCTGCAATCAGCGAGGATTGCTCCTGCTCCCACAGCTCCTCCAGCGCACTTTTAGCCTCATCGCGCCCTGGCCGTATATCAAATCAGACCACCAGAGTTTAACAACGCAAAAAGTTAAAGCGAACACGTACTCTTGGAGGAGACTGCCACGGTATACCGCAAGTCGAGCAAAAGCTGGTCTTGGCCAGGAGTGGCTGATGTTTTCTGTGATTGGTCTCTCAAGTGACACTCAGCGACATACGCCTGGCTGAACGCCGTTAAGTATGCTTGAACAAGGGGTTCTCTTGTAGCCTCCGCTTGGATCCACGCATTCAACGACTTTTTATCCACCAAATCCGGCTTAGGAGGGGCTTCTTCCGGTATTTTTGGTGAACTTGGGTCTGCTGCACTCAGTGAAGATGCCGAACTTGAAGACAGCTTGCGAACAGGACTTCCTGATAAAATGTTGGTTCGTGATGATGCATTACTGGGTTGGCCTCGGATAGCCTGAAGTCGGCTAGCTGCAACGTCGAATACGTCCTTATCTCCGCAGAGTATTTTAGCTCTCTTCTTGCTCGCATTCGACCAATAACTAACGCCCAGGCTCTGCAAGGCACATGATCAGTGAGCAATGTATATGGAGCTCCTTGAACAACAAGCAACTATGACCATCTCGACCTTAGTGCGTGCTCTTGTTTGCAGATCGAAGATTGGTTTGAATAGATTTGCTTTACTCGTGCACATTGCCAGAAAAGCGTCTACCACGAAGGAACAATCGCTGTTAGCAGTAATTCGTGTTCTGCGCTCATTTCACGAACACGAACCAAGTGTTATGGCACCACTATCATTTGAAGTCATAGACTTCAGTTGGTTCTTGACTATGCTTGGAAGATTTTCCGTGTGATAGAGGAGACGAAAGAGGCTTTCACATTCAGCAGCATCAAGGGTTCCGTTGTGATCATCATCTGGTGTAACATACGAGAAAAAGTGGTTAATGCGCCCAACTTATCTGAAGTCTTGGCAGAATGAACATACCGTAGAGTCGGAAGACGTGAGTGTAAATGTCTTGGGGAGACATGGTGCAGAAGTTCCACAGATTTAACACGAAATCTATAGGCGAGGATTAGTATCCAGCAATATCAACTAACAGTATACACCTTACCATCAAATGTAACACCACGAGCTGGAGTTTGCTTCCCCAAGTTGCTAAATACAAGATCTGAGAAAGTTGTGTGCGAAAGTTCGAAAAACTGATGGAACTCTTCTAAGTCGATAGATTTACTGCCACTAAGGTTAGTCATGTCGAGAACAAAGTCAGCGGTTTGACTTGGCGCTGAATTCATATTTCCTTACTCTTTATCCATAGCAGCAAAAAGCTGGTAAAACTTGAGACCCGTGGTAGGTTTGTCGACTACAGCGAAATTGTAAACTCTTGGTAATCAGAACGAGCAGAGCACACACAAACTCAAGGTGCTTACTTTCAAGCGCTTCTATGGCTGCGGCCACAGCTGGATTCTTCATTTGAAGGGCATACTGCTCTTCCTGCTGTGCCAGCGCTTGGGCACTGAGCTTGCTGTCGCTGCTTCCCATCCGCCAGTCGTATACTCCTTTGAGTGGACTCCCCAACTTCCATATCCGTCATACCTCACGAGTGCCGCAAACCTATTTTTCGGATGATCCTAATCCTAGCACCGCATGTATACGAACCGAAATGTAAGCTGCCACTATATCGGGAACCGCCAAGAACCGTTATATTGAGAAAGCACACCGCTGTTGTACAACCAGCGTTGACCTAGCCTTGTGTGCATGTGCTCACTTCGGCTATCTTCTTGGCTTCCTCCAACATCGGAGGAGAACTCGTTGCAACAGCGGCTTGAACACTTGAGAACACCACGGAGGTTCGAATTGCTGGAAGGTGAAGATATGTCCTCGAATTCGTTCGTGAGCAGCATCAGCCATATAGTCATCTCTTCAAAGCCCAACGCCAAGGACCCAGATGACCCGGATGCTTTTCGTTCTGTCCAGTTCGGTACTAGCGAGCAAACGCAATTATTCCCATCGAATGCGGTCAAGACGGCTATCTACACCCCGTACAACTTTCTTCCGAAGAACTTGTTTAAACAGTTCACTCGGTTTTCCAATATCTACTTCCTTGTGATCACGGTTTTGCAGTTGCTACCCCAAGTAACGTCTTCAAATGGGGTGCCTACGATGGTTGTTCCTCTCATGTTTATCATCGTAGTCAGCGGCGTAAGAGATATCATGGAAGACGTTCAACGACATCAAGCGGATGCTGAGCAGAACAGAGCTCAAATACGAAAGTTTACTTTCTCTGACGGGAAAGCTGGAGATTTTCATCCAGCGACCTGCGAAGAGTTGAAAGTAGGGGAATTGGTTCGAGTCGGAGAAAATGAGGAGGTACCCGCTGATATCGCTTTGGTCTCGTCGGGCTCGCCAAATGGCCAATGCTACGTAATGACGGCAAATCTAGACGGCGAGTCTTCGTTAAAACCTCGGTTCGTGCAGCCGGAACTCTGCTGCTCACCCTATCGAGACTGTTTCTCGAACGACGGTCAGCAACTGACAGCCCAGGCTACAACACTTTTGCCCAATGTTTTTATCGAGTGTGAACCACCGAACAGATCAATCGACAAATTCAAAGGAACTCTTGTGCTTTCGGAGACACGCTCGTTAAGTTTGGACATCACGCATGTGCTGTTACGTGGTACTCACCTTAAAGACACGCCTTGGGTCATTGGAGTTGTCATTTACACTGGTGACGATACTCGTGTGCGCCAGAACGCGTCTGAAACACCTATTAAGGCCAGTTGGCTTAGCCATTTTATTAACCAAATCACGGTTTGGATCGTGGTCGTGCAGGTCGTCATCCTAATTATTGCAGTTGTCGTGGAAGCGCAGCTTGTGGGATCTTTAAGCGTCCAGCGTAATCCGTATATTCCTGATGATATCAAGGACAGCACTTTCGTGGACTTCGTATGGCTCTTCTTGGCGTACATGCTGTTGTTCTCCAATTTTGTGCCTATTTCGCTGCAAGTCACGATTGATTTTACCCGCTACTTTCAAGCACGAGCAATAACGAATGACCCTGGCATGCGATTGCCTCCCAGTAGTCCATCGTTCACTACAACGCACAACACGGCAGACAAGAAACACGTCGTTTGTGTCCAGTCTTCCGAACTGAATGAAGAGCTTGGGCTCGTAGAACATATTTTCACTGATAAGACAGGGACGCTTACCTGCAATCGGATGACTTTCCGCTCATGCCACGTTGATGGAGAAACATTCGACTTTGATGAGAAAGATGGCTCCCTGTTGATCTTGGAGAAGGCTATTCACGACGCCATTGTAGGCTCATCAAATGAAGAAGCGCCTGAAAAACCATCCCGTCGAAGGAACACGATCGCCCTATCATCTTTTCCGTTTAAGAGCACACCCATGCAAAGATTTCTGATTAATCTTGCTGTAAATAACTCGATCTGGCCAAGTACATCTCCAACTGCGGCCAAGTCACCGAAGACTGTTGGGAAGGAATACGCCGGTCCATCTCCAGATGAGCGTGCGCTGGTGGTTGCAGCAGCACAAGCAGGCGTAGAACTTCGCGCTCGCAACAATACGCGAGCTGTGGTGCGTGTTTACGGAAAGGATGCAGAGCTAGAGATAC
The DNA here is from genome assembly GCA_024679295.1 of Phytophthora parvispora. Taxonomy (NCBI): domain Eukaryota; phylum Oomycota; class Peronosporomycetes; order Peronosporales; family Peronosporaceae; genus Phytophthora; species Phytophthora parvispora. The sequence continues at coordinate 6,388 of JAHWLF010000303.1, forward strand.
TTCACTCGTTCGAGTTCACGAGCGACCGCAAGAAGAGCTCTATATTGTGCCGAGAACCATCAGGGAGGATAATACTGATGACAAAAGGAGCGGATTCGGTGATCATGGAGGCGCTAAGCGAGTCTGGGAATAAGCCAAGTGCTGTATTGCAGGCGAAAGATCAAATGAAACTGTACTCCGCCAACGGATTGCGGGTACTTTGCATTGCCGAACGCGAGGTGGGCGCAGATGAATATCGTTCTTGGAATGCTCGCTATTCGGCGCTCAAAAACAACTCAACTCGAGGAGCTACAGAGGAGGAGATAGCAAAGGTTATTTCAGAATTGGAGTGCCGCTTTACGTTTGTCGGAGTTTCTGCCATCGAGGACAAGATTCAAGAGGGTGCCCCAGAAGCACTGGAAAAATTCCGAGCTGCCGGTATTAAGGTCTGGATGCTCACCGGTGATCGTGCCGATACAGCTACAAACGTTGCCCACGCGGTGCGGTTAGTTACTGCTGAAATGAGACTGCTTCGTTTGTGTGAAAACTCAAGCTCGTGGATGGAAGGATCAAAGCAGGATGCAGTCGATTTTCTTCGTAGAGAACTTCGAAAAGCTCGTGAAGAAAGTGAGTTGGCAGGCAGTGACAGCAACGCTAGCTCGATAATGCTCAAGAGTGGGACAGCACCGCCGAAAGACAGACCGGGTCTTGCCCTCTTGATTGACGATATGGTGGTCGAAGCTGTCACGGGCTTTGGTATCGAAAAAGAGTTTCTCGAGCTCTGCATGGAATGTGAGTCGGTGCTCTGCGCCCGCATCAGCCCAAAACAGAAGGAGTTGATCGTTGGAATGGTGCGCAGCTTCTGCCCAGATAAGGTGACGTTATCTATTGGTGATGGCGCCAACGACGTACCGATGATTCAAGGCGCACACATCGGCGTCGGTATTGCTGGTGAAGAAGGACATCAAGCGTCAGATGCTAGTGATTACTCGTTGCCAGCTTTCAGATTTCTACAGCGACTCGTGTTAGTACACGGCCGTGCTATGAATCGACGAATCGCGGTGCTGACCCTGTACGTGTTCTACAAGAATGTACTGTTGGTGCTTCCGCAGTTCGTGTACGGAGCTTATTGCCTCTATTCAGGACAGAGCACGTATTTCGATACGCTTCTGCAGCTCTTCAACATCGGCTTTACTGCACTTCCTATCCTTGTCTTCTCGATCAAAGACGACGATATCTCGGCGCGTACAGTGCTCTTCTATCCACGGCTTTACCAAGACGGGTACCACCACGTTTTCCTTAACCGCAAGCGCTTTGCTAACTGGATGTTCGAAGCCATGGTCGGTTCTGCTCTGATCATCTTAGTGCCAGCAGAGCTACTGCCTCTCGCACCATGGTCCGGGACGGGAAGAGACAACGATTTGTGGGCGCTAGGCATGGCTCAAAACCTCGCGGTTGTTGTCCTCGCTAGCGCGCGTCTACTCATCGAAGCAACTAGCAGTTCCCGAATTCTGGTGGTACTCGCAACAGCCTCCGTGCTCTTTTGGTGGGTCGTGACGTTTGCCATCTCCTCCATGATCGCGTTTGGACGGGAGTTTTACGGCATTCTGTACGTCGGTGCCATCACGAACGCACTACTCCTCACCTTCTTCTGCTGCATCACGGGGTTGGCACCAGCGTTCATGCCGAAGGTGTGGCACGTTTTCTTCGCGCCAGACCCCCGCACGATTTGTCGTGAGCGCGACCAGTTGCTGGTCGACTTCTCCAAGAAGAAGAGCCTCGAGACCATCTTCCCCATCGACCAAGAGGATACCACTACCTAGGGTCGAACAGCAAACCATAACACCAAGGAAAAAATAGGCTGCAATAACTCCGAAACAAGACAGGAATAGGGACTTCATGCTTTTCCAAATGCAGTGACTCGAAACGACTCGAGTTGGCACACGGCCGTGAAACGGATGACGGATAGTCCACGGTATCGCTTTGATCCTCGTCCTAGCTCCGTCCAAGGGAGGCGTGCACACGACGACCTCCGCTAAAGTAGAGCAAGACTTGACTGAGGAGGACTCGTTCAGTGTGGCGGCGAGTTGAAGCTTCCGGTTGGGCACTGAATGGCGTAGCGGAGCGGGGTATCATGAATCAAAGCGGTCAACCACAAGTCCCGACTTCAGACACCACCGGACCTCAAAGTTCACTTGCCCATGACGCGAGACCAAGTTTTCTTCATGCACACACGTTCAGCAAGAGCGGGTCTCGCAAGGCATCGCGAGTCACTCCAGTATCCGACAGCGAAAGATTCCAGCGAGGATCGCAGTTAGAAGAGCGTCGTGGCTCTACTAGTGCTCCAATTACTCATCTAGCTGCCATGGATAGAGCATCAACACGACGAGGGTCGTTCACGGGAACCATTCCTGTACCCAGCCACGTGCCACCCCGGTTAGGATCCGTTGGGCGGATGTCCTCGACGTCCTCGATGATGAATAATCGAGGATCAGCGGGTCGAATATCTCAAGAAGGAAAGACCCTGCCTACGTTACGGAAGCAGCGATCAGCATTAGCGTCGCGACCAGGACCCCCAGGACCCCGCCTGCGGTTTGTCATTTGGCTTTCACAGATCTACCACAACTACAAGCGACCTCTAAGCTTTCTGCTGGATCCACCTATTCTAGATCCACGAAGCAATGAAAAACTCGCGTGGGACTCACTTATCATGCTAATTGTGCTCTACAGTGCAGTGATGGTGCCTTTCCAAATGGGATTTCCCGAGGTTCAATTAGGTGTTGCCGTGCGGGCAGTGGCAGTTTTCTCGGACGTGTTGTTCTTTCTCGATGTGGTTCAGAATTTCTTGGTTGGTTATTACCCAGACGACGACGAAAACATGGTTCGTGATCGTCGACTTATTGCAAAGCGCTATTTGGCTTCTTGGTTTCTCCCAGATGTATTGGCCTTCCTTCCGCTTGATTATTTTCTGGTTCAGTCGGATACTACCACTGGTGCTGGAACTGGCAGCGGGGGAGGCGACAGCATTTCAAACGCACAGGTTCTTTCGTTGCGGCTTGCGCGACTAACACGACTTCTACGCATTACGAAGCTAACTCGGTTGATCAAGCTGCGCCACTTTGCCGCAAAAGTTGAAGATGCGTTCGATTTGGACGCTGTTTTGGCCCGACTAACCCGTCTTATTGGACAAGTTCTCCTGGTGACACACATTTTCTCCTGCTTCTGGCATCTAATAGGCTATACCACCGAAGATGAAGGGCATACGTGGATGAGAGACGCACAGGTCCGAAACGATAGTGTCGGTGATCGCTACATATACAGCTTTTACTGGGTCGTCGCGACAGTGTGTGGAGTGGGCTACGGGGACATCCACGCAACGAATAAAACAGAGAGGCTATTCTCAATGGCCGTATCGATCGTAGGCGCAAGCGGGTTTGGTCTGATAATTGGAAGTCTCACCAAGATTCTTGAGAATTGGCATCGTGAAACCACAACCCGTGCTCGCAAACTCAGTATGATACAGGCGTTTATACACAAAAAGCGTCTTCCTCGAGCTCTCAAGGTCCGCCTCATGCGCTACTTCCGCCACTACATTGCCAAGACAAGTGCATTCGATGAACGTGAGCTACTTTGTGAATTTTCACTTTCTCTTCGCGGTGAGATTCTCCACGAGACGTACAAAAACACATTTTTTCGGATCCCAGCTTTCAAACGGTTAAGTACTCAATTTGTGTTAGATATGGCGATGTTTATTAAGCCCCTCATTGTTGTGAAAGGGGACGTACTCGCCAGGGAAGGTTGTGTAGGGACTGAAATGTTCATTCTCAACACGGGAATCATTGAGGTTAGGCGCACGCCTGCTGAAAACCCAGACTGGATTGTGGTACTTGAAATTCTCACGGAAAGAGGGGTATTTGGTGAGGCATCGCTTCTTCAATATGCCCCCCACGCCAATTCCTATACGGCGAAAGCCACGAGCGACTTATTTACGCTGCCCAAAGAAGATTTCGATCACCTCATTGAAGAGTTTCCAGACGCTGAACACGCAATGATTGATTACCACGGGGAGAGGAGTGCAATGTATGATCTTGTTTTCGAGCAAACATTGGCTCGATACCGCGTGTTCATCGTCTCTCAAAACAACGACCCCGTGTCAGGAGTTGCCGGTCTCGAGAACTTGTATCCGACTTTGACTGTGTTACTTGACGGCGTCTTACGAAGCTATCGCTCGCTGCCACTTCCGATACTTCAATCTCTAGAGCTCCAGCTATCCATGGGAATCTCGGTTTTCAACTCGGCTACAGAGAAAATGAACATGATTTGGCTTCTCTCTCAAGATACCAAGTCTGCTAACGCTATGTCGAACTGGCAGCTCATCAAATGGAAGCTGCTCACACCTATCAACCCATTCCATTGGCACAAGCTAACATGGGATATATTCACGAGCATACTCCTTGCGTATTGCGCGATTGCTATCCCGTACGAATCTTCTTTCCTAGGGGATGAAGGCACCACACTGAGCCCAGGAATGGACATTGTGACCGAAATCGCGTTTGCCATTGATATCGTCATCAACCTGCGCACAGCTGTGGTAGTCGATCTTCCTGGCGAGGGGCAGACCGCCGTTATTGAGCGACGCACTAAATGGCGCGAGTATGTACGGGGTTGGTTTTGGATGGACTTGCTTTCAGCACTACCTGTCTCGGTAATAGTTGCGGTTTCAGACCAATCGATTGAACACTCAATGGGCTCTCAGTCATGGGTTCTGAGTCTGGTACATTCTCTCCGCTTACTGAAGCTGGCACGTGTTTTCAAGTTCATTCACACCCTTCAGCGGGAGGAAAGCTCAACAGCATTAGGTGCGACGCTATCTACCCACCACAATGTCGCTCGAGTAATGCGCCTGATGTGCCGTGTAAGCTTCATCGCACACATACTAGCATGTGGCTATTATTTTGTTGCACGCTTGGCACGTGAAGCTAGTGAAGGACGCAGTGTCAGATCATATTTTCCGGACGACCAAAACTCAAACGGCGAAATGTATATTTACTTCCTTTACTGGGCCGTGACAACCATGACAACTGTGGGTTATGGTGATACCCCACCGTTTACCGTCGCTGAAGTGGCATACGTGTCCATCGGAGTTCTCATTGGGGCTTCAACCTTCACCTATGTCGTAGGTACACTGTCTAGTGTAGTTGAAGAGCTGAACGAGGCTTCGGACACGTTTCGAACACGAATCGATCACCTCAAAGCGTATCTCCGCGAGCGAGGAATCTCTGGGCCATTGGCAGACCGCCTTCGCCGCTACTACGAGTACTATTTACTGCAGCGCGATGATGAAAATGAAGAAACCATTTTATCCGCGCTGTCGGATGACCTTCGAAGTCAACTGGTGTTGCATTTGAACCGCGATGTCGTGAGCAAAATCGGCTTCTTCGCTACACAGGACGATGCTTGTGTGAGTTACCTGATGGGAATTCTAGACCCAGAGTTCTGTACTCCAGGAGAGTATGTGTTCAAGGAAGGTCAGGTTGGTCGTCATATGTACTTCCTTGTCAAAGGTGTCGCCGAAGTTGTCTTCAAGGCCGGCACAAGTGAGGAGCAGGTAGTTGCTACTCTGCTCGAGGGGAGCTACTTCGGGGAGATCGCTATGCTCACGCGCTCCAAGAGAGCTGCAAGTATTCGTGCGAAGACGTATATGAGTCTTTTTGTGCTTAGCTTGCATGGACTTGATCGAATTTCACTGCACTACCCGGAAATGGCTCACAGCATCATTCAAGAATTCCGCAACAAGATCACTCACATCAAGCGGACGTCCGTGAAACAGTTGGGCTCACTTGTTCAGGAGGATGTCAAGCAAGCGCGAGAGCGTAGTGGGCTACTGGCCGCCCCGGGTTTCAGTGGCTCCGGTAATGTCAGTGGCGGAGGAAACGGAAGTGAATCCGAGTTACGCAGTACGCTGGGGGAGTTCGAAACCATCTTAGGCCGTATTGTAGAGATTTACGGTGGTGGTGACAGAGGCAAGCGTAAGGCTCTCACTTGCGTTATGCAGCATCTGCACAAATACGAGTTTTCCATCGATGACTTTCTACAAGCCGCCGAAGAGCTCAACTATTCACCGATACAGCCCGCTATCCCGAAAATCAATGGCTATTCTGCTTCAGCCAGCGCAATGCTCAATAGCCTTCAGCTACGGATGCGCCGTCGGTCATCCTTTTCCTAGACGAGTGCAGATGCTCACCAACGGTCAATAACACCACCCAAGTTTTGGTTTCTATTGTTTTCAGCTGTGTCTTCCAGAGTTTTCGACATCTATCCACCTTTTAATTCTCCAGCATCAGCGACGGGCGCTACGACGCAGATCAGACGAGACCCAGGCCACCAAAGCGTGGAGAAGCTCAGCGTCGTGCTGTCTGAGTTGCAAGTCAGCTTCTGACAACGTCTTTGCACCACCTGACTGCTGAGCATTAGCATGCAGACGTTCTAGGTGTCGGATGAACGCGGCGTGCAGGCGTTCGCGCAACAGCGCAACCCAGCGAGCTTCATCCGCACTGCCTAGCTCGAATACTATCCAGTCGTCTAGCACAAGAAGCCACTTACTCGGCACTGCGGAACCATCGTTACTGACATCTACGCCAGCATTTTGTTCTTCAACGGCCTGAGACTCCACAGAACCCATAAGCAGCGCTTGCAGCAAAAGCGACGGGAGTTTAGTGCCGTACTTCGCGACACGCGTGCGCTCCGACTGCAACATTTCGTGATATATAAGCCACTCGTCGGGAGGACCAATATCATCCTGTTCCGACGCATGATTTCTCTTGTGCTTCTGGGGATTGGCGGCAGTCCACGTAACCATAGACGTTCCGTCCATCTTCACTTTGACCTTTTCTTTGGAAGTCCAGTTGCGGCTCACACCACCGGATCGAGTAAACAATGCGTTCGGATACATACCGATACTGAGAGCCATCAGGTATGGCGCGACACTTTCGACACTAGCAGGCATCCTTGATATTGGCGCTGGGACTAGTTGAGTTGCAGCCGAGAGACCCATGGAATCCATATCTTGGTGCAGCTGTTTGTAGATGGCAACAAGTTGCTCTAGAGTCTGCCGATGTAATTTGTTCCGAGCGCAGAATGCGTCCTTTGATTTGAACGAAGCGCGTGCCCGTGCATCCAGGTAAGCCTCAAATGCCTTCCACAGCACAAAATGATCGCTTTGCAGAGTGAGCAATGGAGGTGACCCATTTCGAGCAAATGCCTTCTTGGAAGCGTCCACTTGGCGTTGTTCTTCAGGCGACATTCCAAGGAAGCTAATGAAAGGATCTCGATATCCGCTCAGTGTGCACGTGGTCTGCAGGATCGCGTCATAACAGCCAAATGTGTGCCCCCACAGGAGCAGTTTCGCCATTTGCACAGCTACTCCACCCGCACAAATGTGACCAAGGTGCCAACCAAGCAGCGTCAATACCTGGTGGCCACTTCCGCTATTTGCAAGGGCGCGCATGTCTTCCAGTCGCTGCAATGACGCATCAATCGCGGTGTCGCTAGGAGCATCCATAGCCTCCAGCAAAAACTCCTTTGCATCGCGAATGTGAAGTTTCTTCTCAAGTTGAAGAAGCTTGATTTGCAATAGCAGTTCCTCCAACGGTGTGGTAAGCAACTCTGGAAGCATGAACTCCTTCATGGCATTTTCGTATCTAGCCTTGGAGAAGAGACGGAAACATATACCTGCACGCACACGGCCAGCACGTCCTGTGCGCTGCACACAGTTTGCACGTGCCACCCACGTGGTCTGCAAACCCATCACGAATGATGAGCTCGAAGTAGCAGCAAGTGCATGCGCTTGCTTGGACTTGCCACAGTCCACGACAAACACCACATCTTCGATTGTGAGGCTCGTTTCAGCGATATTGGTAGCCAAAACTAATTTTCTCTTTCCATGCGGCGGTGTCATGAATGCACGACGCTGCTCCTGAGCTGACAAGCGTGAGTGAAGAAGAGCAATCTCGTACGTCGCTGCTGTTGACGGTGAGCTGAGTAAAGCCCTCTCCATGAATGATATTTCTTCCCATCCCGGCAGGAATACAAGAATGGCTCCCTTACCATCCGTGTCCAGCGGGAACGTACGGTTCACCAGAAAGAGTAGCTGCAGCAAGAGATCGTAGTCCACTGCCTGATCTTGTCGCAGAGCATCTTGTTGCTTCATGTAGTTTGAAAGCAAAGCCTCCTTGGTGGATTCGTTCACAGCGCTCAATGCGGCTTGTAATACGTCTCCCATGGCAGCAACAGGGACCGCTGTTAGAGCAATCTCAGGCTCGGGGGTGGACACTGCAAAGTCTGCACTTGGCTCGCCGAAACAGGTTGCTACATGCATACCGAATACCTCTTCGTCTGCAAACCCTGAACCGCCACACAGCGGGCATTCAAGACCGTTATTTGCAGTTGTCCCTCCAACTATACTGCTGGAATCGCCTCCAATACGACCAACTCGCGAGTCATCCATGATTGGCAGCGGTGAACTTCTGTCACTCTCCAACAATGCCAATACATCCTCAAGAAAAAGCGTGGTCACAGGGAAATTGGTGCCGCCCACCATTTGCAAAACGGGCGCTGGGAAATCTGGTTGAAAGTACTGGGAGAACTTCTCCACCTGAATGGTAGCGCTCATGAGAATCACCTTCAGGTCTGGTCTTTGCTTGAGAATAGATGTCTTGATCAGAATCAGCAGGAAATCCGTGAACTGGTCACGCTCGTGCACTTCGTCGAGAATGATGTGCGAAAATCCGCGTGCAAGCGGGTCGTTATTGAGCCACTTCAGCAGCGTTCCCGTCGTACAGAAAATCAGCTTCGATCGCTTGGCGTCAAAGGACGAGTCGAAGCGAATCGCATGCCCCACTTCCTTACTATCCTCACCGCGCGGTCCAGATCGTTCACGCGCGACGCGCTCCGCCAATGAAATAGCACTAATTCTTCGCGGCTGCGTGCAAATGATCCTCGTCTCCTCCCCACGTCCCCGAGCCAACGCGTCGTCAAGCAGAAACTGCGGAATCTGCGTGGATTTACCACACCCGGTGTCCCCCGACAGTACGACGAGCTGGTTCCTGTCCACGAGCTCCAAGATCTGCTCTCGGTATCCATACACGGGCAGTCTCGTGGCCTCAACGGGCGGCGTTCTGACCGTCTTCGACCCCGCTTGTCCCTTACCCGGCACCGGCAGCGGCTTGAACAGCGGTGCGCCGCCTCGTCCTTGGTGTCTCTTAGGCACGGAGGCCAGGGGACTCAAGTCCCGCGCGCTCCACGAGTCCAGGCTGGTGGCAGTGGGGGCCGGGTACCTGACCATGTAGTCCCTCACGACCGCGGGAAACCACTCCGCCGTCGAGGCGTTGAGCGGCGCAGCAGGCAACCGCAGAGAGACCTCCTGCATGGCCGCGTTCTTCTTGACCTTGGCCACGTGGATGAAGCGGCCGGCGCCCTTCTTGCCCGAGCTCTTGGAGAAGAGCCCGTACTTCTGCGCCATCGAGTGGATGTAGCGCCGCTGCGTGTTGTCATAGCTGGGCGGGAAGCTCATCTCCGACCGCTCGCCGTCCTCCACCAGCGCCTGCAGCGCCGCGTGGATCTCCATGCAGAAGCTCTCGTCCAGGCTGATG
>JAHWLF010000304.1:0-16004 GCA_024679295.1 Phytophthora parvispora
GGGGGGCTGGACTCAAACAGTGTGGAATTCTACTGATAAAGTAGGTGCAAAGGAAGTGCCGGCAGTATTCGAGGCAAGGGCTGTGGAGACTGAGGTGCTGGTGGCGACTGGTGAGACTGCGGTGGCTGAGACGAGGGCTGTGGAGATTGGTGAGACTGTGGGGACTTGGAAAATTGGAGTGAAATGCTATTTAAGTTGCTGATATGGCACGTATAACGTACAACTGGGAGTTGGTATGCACATTTACATCAGAGGAAGAGTTACAGGAGTTTCAGGACTTGGACTTCTGTTGCGTGCAAGTCGGTCACACCGATCCGGCCCGCCCATGTCAAATCTGTGATGGCGCTGAGCACAATATGTCTTTTCAGCACCCGTACCTCACTTCGAGACGAGGTACGGCGTACGGGAACGGGGCGGCGTGACCATCCACCCACCGCCACCCAGCTCGAAGTTATTCATCTCCAACGATTCAGGAAGAGTTCAGTTGCAAATCCTGGTATCGGTGGACAAACGAGTGTTGGCCATCGCGAAGATAAAATGTGACTACACCTTTGCCCGACCATAGTTGTCCTTTTCCGCAATCAAAGTTGACACAAATTTTGGAGGTAGTTGAAGTTAACAAAATGTTTCTCAAATCATAAAATTTATTTCATTCAAAGCTGCCTAATCCTCAACCAAATATGGCATTCTTCCTGCGGACTCGCATATAACGTTTCGTGTCACATCCCGTACTCCATGTCCTCCATGCGCAGCGCCAAATTGACGAAGTCACGAACGTGAAGCTCCATCTTGAGCACCAACTGCTGCGTAATGCAGGGCATGGATACGTGGGCCGCGCGCTCCAGAAGACGCATGCGTGCCTCCGTCATCTTGAGCATCTTCCCTTCGCCATCGATTTGGAACCCTGGCTGCAGCATCTCATCGCGCATGAGCGCCAGGTACTGTTTAATGTGCGGCTTAAGCACACTGAAACAGTTCTCGATAGGGTTACACATTGGACTGTAAGGCCCAAGGCGTAGCAGGACCAGGTCGTCACAGGGCTTCACGAGCACCTCCGTTTGATTGTGCGCTATCAAACCCAATCACGACCTTTTTGTCCGCATACTCGAACTTGTACACGTCCGACTCGTTGACAACGTCGTACAGGTTCTCGATAAAGTCGGCATTGGTCTACGTCTTGATGCTGCCGATGCGTTCGGTACGCCACGACGCCGATGGCAGATAACACAGCGCACTGTATCTGCAAATTCGCCTCTTTGGAGGGCGGCAGCTTCTCCACCCCGCGCTTTCCCTTCTTGGCGCGCCCGTGAGTACGCTTGGTGTACAAGTTGTAGTTAGTCTCGTCAAAATACACGACAAGGTTGCCCCCGTTGTGATGTTTGAAGAGCTCCTCGGCGATCTGCTTCCTCTTCTCCTGGTTCACCTGACTGTTGCACGTGAACGGCTCGATCCGAACCTACGGTGAGAGTTATTGTACTGCAGCGTTAGTTATGAAGAGTCATATATAATGCAGTGTAACAAGCGAGTCTCACCTGCTTCACGGTGTACAGCATGTCGAGCAGGTGGCGGGAGATGGTCGAGGTCGAGAGGTGCACGTGGAAGTCGTCCATGACGAGGGCCTGCATCGACTTCAGAGTGTACGAACAGCACTTGTTCAGGTAGGACTCAAGCGCCTTCTTGATCTCCGGCATGACCTTCGCTCCCTTTGCGCCACCGCGCGGGAGATTTTCCACGCGACCCGAGTTCACCAGGTACAGCGCTGTCGTCCGTGGAAAGCCGTTGTGGTGAGTTGGGAAATGAAAGTTTTCTGCAGCGCCTTCAGCAACAGGCAGGGATCCCGAAAATACAATATATATCAACTGAAAGGAATGGAGGCAAATAGATAGCGCTGGACCTGCTTGTTGAAGGAGAAATAAATAATTTAATAACACAGCACGCAACAGTAAATAATTCCCAGTTTAAGCATGGCGTGTACTCAATACGAGTTGTTGGCCCTCAAAAATAGTATCATCTCAAGGGCCTGCTGCGAAAGACGGTGGCGCTCGTGGCGCAGCACTGATCTGGCCGAGCTAAACAGCCGCTCAACGACGTTTGACGTAGGTGGTACCGCGCCGATGAGGGCGAAGGTGCTGGGGGCCGCGTCGACCTTCCGGCGCGTCAGGATCCGTTCTGCAAAGCAGCTCACTTCTTCGTCATTCGGTGGAGCAGCAGCAGCCGCCATGAGTCGAAATGGTTGCAGCAGCGCCTTCTCCGCGGCTGTCAACCGCGTGGCCTTCCCACCGAGCACTTTAACCACCGCGGACTCGAACTTGGGCGAGTGAACGATAGGAGCATCGGGGGCTTGTATTGCAGCAGCAAAAATATAAAGCCCATAACGTTTGTAAAAATGTACACTAAGCACAACGAAAACACACGACTTACCGAGATAGTTTCGAAATGATGGTTGCACCTCCAGCAAGCCGTCAAGCAGGTCTCGGGCGTCGAGTAGCGTCAGGCCGTCAGTTTGGAGCTTCTTCGATATCGACTCCACGTCGTGGAGCTCTTCGAAGAGCTTGCGAAGACTGCGATGCGTGGATCTCGAAGGGATGAGGTCCTCGAGGTCCTCGTCATCCGGGCACAGGTGCTCAAAGAGGCGGAAGTACCGCGCGAGCATTGCGAACGTGGACGACCACCGCGTGTCTTGACGGAGGATAGGCTTAAGAGAGGTTTTTTGCCTGCAAAATAGTAATGTCAGAATAATAACGTTAGTATATCACTAAAGTTGTATAAAAAATAGTATTCGTACCGAAGCTTTGCTGCTTGCTTGAGCGTGCGCAGCTTTCGCATTAGCGCTTGGACTTCAGCCAGCGCGTCTTCGTGGGGAGCGAGATGCTCACGCACCGCAAGATTGAGACGGTGGCTTGCGCAGCCAACAAGTGGCACACCCATGAGGTTAGCAAGTCGCTTGTTGACTGCGCAATTGTCTCCAACTAAAAACAGTACATTTTCAAGCGACCGTCCAAAAAATGGTAAGAAATGCGCGATAGCTGCTGCATGTCCGTCCGCATTGAGCGCGTCATCTGGCTCATCGATAATTGGAGCCATAGAGAGTAGCGGAAAGCAAGGTCCATCCGGAGACTTGTAGCATGCGTACACGGCTAGGAAGTGCTCGGTGCCGTGAGTCCAGCCGTCGAGAATAAGGCCAAAGCACTTTGGCATCTCCTCGCCGAAGGTCTTCTCAACAGCCTTCACGACGCTCTCCATGTCACCATAGAGTGTTCGACACAGATCGGCGGTAAGTTGGTAAACCTATAGTAGTACGGTATTAAAATCATTAGTAATGCAAAGTGATAGTCAATTTAAGTTGGTATCATACCTTCGGGTTTCCTCTGACTCGCAAAAAGAAAACGGAAGATTACACATGACGATCCAGCACATCCAACTGGTCGCCTTTTGGCTGACCTAGGGAACAAGCGTCCCGGTGGCCGCGGCGCTGGCATCCCGCATCGCATCCTCGTAGTTGGGGTGGCTGTCTCGGACGTGCGACACCAAGTTGGTGTAGCCCGACCGAGGCGTGTGCTTGCGGTGCTTGCCGCAAGCCTTGCAGACTTGGAAGCCTGTCGGCTCTCCTTGCTCGTCGAGGGCCGGCGAGAAGTAGAACCGAGCGACCTGCTTGTTTGAGAAAGGTCGGGTGGGTCGAGCTGGGGCAATCACACGCATGGCGGTGGAGGTTGCGGAAGGTTCGTGCTTGGTGAGGGCGGAGGGAAATCGGAAGTGATTGCACAAGGTTAGCGTGCCGTTTGTTTTGCGCAACTAGCAGCGGGTGTAGTGGTTGGCTTCTAGTAGCCGGGCCCCAGCTTCTGGGCCACTGGAGGTGGCCCACAACGATTGGCTGCCAAGAAGTGCAAAATATGATATGAGTTTTCTCTGGATATCAAAATAAAATATGACTCGTTAGTAATATCTTGATAAAATAAATTATTACCCGTAAAAATACCAATATTTTGTTTTGAATATTTATTTTTCGGGATCCCTGGCAACAGGACACATGCTGCAGGACGCAAGGGCGAGCACAAAACGTTTTGCGTAAGCGCCAACATTGGTTGAAGATTAGACGGATTTGCTTGAAATGAATCTGATACTTTAACCAGACTTTGTCAACTCCAAGTACCTCCAAAATTTGTGTCAAGTTAGATTGCGGAAAAGGCCAACAATGCCCGGGCAAAGGTGTAGTGGCAGAACATGACTGCTTTCGATATTTGATCAGGATATGCGAGGTAATCGCGAGGAACTGTTAGCGCCAAATAACAAAATGCCAATAAACATAGCCATTTTGAATTCAGGCCAAATACCCAACAAATGGTTGTTTTTATATACGGAACATATATTTGCTTTCATCAAATCATGGACTTTGATTGTCGGGTCACGTTGAAGCACATGGGCCATTCGCGGTACCATGTAGCGTGTTGCTACTAGGAACATGAAAACTAAATGTTATCACATCCACCTTCCGTATCTACAAGTCACGCGCCACGAAAATCCACGCCATCGGTCCGTACAATGTCACACTGGACAACAAGACGTATTGGACGGCTTTAGAAAAGAAAATCAGATTCATCTGCTCATAGTTCACGTGTGGTGAGATCTTTTGGCTCCCCTTTTTCATACGCATGCATGCCCTACCCGTGTGAGCCTTTGGCCAGAACATCACCAGCAAGTTGGAGCTCACGGCGCCCCCACATCCTGTCACAGGAGGCGGACGGAGACCTCAACCCCTTCTTCAAGTGCATGTTGCTGGGCTCCTCCGTGTCGGACGGCGCATTGTACCTGACCTCCATCGGCGTTGCCACGGCCGTGGGCACGCCCACGGCGACATCATGATCGACTTCACCAGAACGACGATCAGCTCTGTGGCTGCCATGAGCAGCTCGGGAATGGGCTCGTCAGGGGCGGTCTCACCATAGGCAATTTTTCACAGCTCCAATCCTGAGATACCAGCAAATTTGTGCCACGTGTTCACTTCATACTGGACGCCGTTGCTCCACTTGAGTTCGCGCCCAAACCGCACCAACTAATAACAGGTAAGAATGCCTCTTTGTAGAGCTCCTATCTTGTGCCGCTGCGGCGCGCATATGGGGGAACATATGGTGAGGTCGTCGCGATAGCAACCGCCAGCTCCCGGCCCATGTCCATTTCTGAATCGACAATGTCCCTGCGGTGTACTGGCAGAACCAAATGAGTTCGATGGTGTTCCACGGAGTTGGGCGTCGGACACGTTCAATCGTATACCCAATCGTGCTAGGAATCCGTCAACGAGCTCGCCGCAAGGGTCGGGTCAGCGCCAAACCAACCACACTCCTTCAGTAAAAGCTACAAGACCGTAAAAAAGCTATAAGAGCGGCTCGCTATGGAGTCATCTCGGCCCCTAGCCGAAGTCAATCTATTAGCTCTAATCAAGTGCTCGGTTAACGATGGTATGAGCACAAACGCCTGGTTTGGCATTGCGTGGACGACAAGCCGCTTTGGAGCGATGGTTGAGCAGGTATTATTAGTGCGCTGACGGCATCAGCAATACAGGCGTTGTTGGTGCACCGGCGCATGCGACTTTCTTCGACAGAACGTTGCCCCCACCCACCCCCGTCGCCCCGTCGAGGCGACGAATTTATCGGTGGACTTGTGATCGCGTTGCCATTTTTAAGGCCGTCCTCAGGTCGTGTATGATACTGTCTGCAGGGTGACATTCGGTTTTGTGTAGTAGGTGGTTAGGCTGACAAGTAGTGTAAACAGTTCATTGTATTCGATGAGGCGACCTGTCACGTGCTTGTACAGTAAAATTTCGTCCATGGAGGGGGAAGGCTGCCACACCCATTTTTGCGTCTTGTTCCTCTAGTGTTTCATTCATTAGAGCAACGTGCCCGGTGGCAAGACAGCGAAATATAGATAATGAAGGCGGGTGGCTGCCGCAGAAATCGTGCGCACTGTCCGTGCAAGCGTGAATAGCTGCTTTCAGAAGACGTTGAAAGGTTCAGACTCAATCGGAAAGTCCTCGAAATCGGCGGCTTTGACGTATTTTTTTCTGGTCTAAAATAAGTATTGAATTATTTTTTATGTCATTTTCGTTTAACATCGGCAAAGATAACCCAGAATTTGAATACGCTTGTTCTGCTCGTACTTAAATTAAATTGTTCGGTAGTACTCTAGGTTACAAGGGGAAAATCTATGGAGCTCGAGGTTACGGAGCTTGAGGTACCAAAGTTAGGTAGTTGTGAAAACAGTCCGACTAAATGTTGGTAGAACAAAAAATGGTTGATGCTAAAGTAGTTGGTCGACAATCGATGCCAGGCAAGCAAACCAAGAGTGACAGCACGTCGCGCGCGCGCTGCACGAAGTGCAAAAGGGTGTTTGCTACGCCGTACTATCTGGAGCGCCACCAAAACAAGAAGCTGAAGTTGTAACGGGCCAGGTGTGTGCCCGTCACTAGCTTACACGTAGCGGTGAGGTGGCTTAACTTTAGACTCAAATTGAATGAGACCAAGTAATCAGTCTTGGGTAAAATCAGCTCTGTTTTATTTCTGGGCCAGGGCGGCTACCCCTGGTCTCATCTGAGCCACTCAAATACAGGTCAATGCCTGATTGGTCGTAATGGGGACTGGCTCCCCCACTTCCAACCAATCAAATCATGCCAAGTCAGAACACGCTACCCGTGCACTGACCAAAGCTGTGCTGAGAGATGACAATATGGAAATCACGTTTTGGTTAGAAATCATGGTCGATGTTAAGAGCTGGTCTCCGTGGGCGAGAGGTTGAGGCGGTGGTGCCGGGTTGATCAAATCGACTCGTTCGGCAAGAGTAGAATCTCTGGTGGTTCCTGTTTGACCGTGGTTTTATTGTGTTTCCCCGGTTTTGAGCGCTTGGTTTTCATGGTAGTGCGAAGGGGTTCAGGCTCCAGAATTCTCCGCTCAAGTTCGAGATCTCGCCCTAGCTGTGTACGCCAATGCAGGTGTGACGGAAATATCCGGTACAGGGCTCAACAACCTCGCGCTTTTTTATGATTGAATGCGCTTTTATTACAGTGTTGTCGTTTCCAGTAGTGCGAAGCGACTGACAAGCATGATCACGGCAGAGAAGTGCTCGTTTTGAAGGACATGTGCCACCTTTTGTATTCCTATTCCACCGTGGTGGCTGACCTTGCGGATTGCAAAATTCCACCACGGCAACATTTCATAGAGGTTCCTGCGAGATGTTTCCAACCGGGTCTTGCACTTGGAGTGTATTCCCTTCACCGTAGGCGTATTACGATACCCGAAATTTAAGTATTGCGACGTCCAGCAAGTGACGACCTTGGTTGGTCTTGTATTTCCATCAGTGAGCATAAATAATCAGCCAATTCAGCGTTCATCTCGCGAAGTAAGGCTCGATACGACTCGAACTCGGTCTCCGTTTTGGACTCAACCGTAGTGTAATATAGCTCCATGAACTGGTCGGTTGCTACGGTGTTTTCGTATTTGTCTTGGCCATGGGCAGGATTTGCAACCTCGACTTGTCCCAGCACTGTTCGAGTCTTGGTCAGTACGTTGCGTTCATGTGGCAACGACAGACGAGAGATGGAGCATCAGGAAGGACACTGCCGATCGCGTTCATACACGCCAGGTCCCAGAAGAGCGGTCGGCAGTGACATCCGTTCGGTTTCATTGCTAAATTGTTCAACAGAGGTAGATCATACATGTTGGTTTTGTAGGTGCAGTCTAGAACCAAAACTTCATAATACATTTTGTAGAGCTTGACGATGTCGGGGTGAGGCCAGAACAGATGACGTAGCCGCGATGTGTCCGGATCCACGTTGTACTTGTTGAAGAACTTGTGCTCATCTGTAACGAGGTACAATCAAATGTACCCAGTACATCCGGGAACGTGGTACATGGTACCCCTACCCCTGGAAGCCAACCATTCGAACTGTGAAGGCTTTTGTATAGTTTACTGGTAGTTTTTATTAACACCAGGTTAAATTCTACAAATGCACTCAGTCTGCTATCCTACTCGTGTGTAGCAAACCGTTCACTTTGAGACCGGGAACTGGTGAACTGGTGAACTGGTGTTCACCTGGGTAGAAATACCCACACACTTCGTCGCAAATTCCTGCTCCGGTAATGGCTGTGTTTCGAAGCTTGACTCAGCAGCTTGTGCCATTTTGGAGAATGAGGAAGCGCCCCCCACACTATGAGATTGGGAGACCAGGCGCACCAATTTAGGCATCCAACGAAGATTATTCAGCGTTAGACGAGTTCTTATCTATGACACCCTGCATTTTTATCTATGAGATTCTCAACACCTTTGTTTATAGCTTGCACCCACATCTAGTCGCGTCAATACGCAGTGGCAGCTGTTTGGCCCATTTCAGTTTTGTGTAATTGTTGCATCAACCAATTTTTGGACTATTTTCAAAATTACCTATTTTTGGTACCTCGAGCTCCAACATCAAGCTCCATAGATTTTCCCGGTTACAAGAGGCACTGCTTAACTTCATCACGCGGGTGATGCGGATATTGTGAACAGTAAGTGGTCAGGGGTAAGTAGTAAGGGGTTACACATTCCTTCAGCGGTATTTTGTCAGAAGAGGCCGTACGATCGACGAAGTGTGATGCGTACTACGTATTAGCAAGGTGGTATATCGCCTTGGTGTCGTAAAATAGCCTGTGCTCATTTTTATTTGATCGTGCCTCACGCACCAACAGGATGCCTTTTCTCTTCGAATCACCCCATCCAGCTCTATACCCGAGCTGCAGTGCTCTACCTATTGGCCGTCTTGATCGTATGATCTGCCCATGGGCGCGCTGTGCTACCTTCGGTGCTGATGGTGTACACCGCGCTCATCTAAGTTTGCGCGCCGAAGTGCTATGTTGTAGAGTCCCTACCGTTCAGCTGTAGCGTGTTCACTACCACAGATGCGGTTTTTGCATCTAGCACGTGGTGCTTCAAGTGTGTAGTCCTTGCGACACTAGTTGATATCATCTACGAGAATTCATACCAGCACCATGGCTGTTTTCACAAGTGGGACTTGCGGAGTGTAATCGGCCTACAAATACACTTGCTGAAACTGGTGGCTTCCTTGGATCCCTTGCTTTTATTGAGGCTTGTTCAAAATGTGAACTATCCTATCACTCTAGGGCTTCGTGAGAGCGGAGGTCTTCGAGCCTAGTCCACTAGCAATGATCCTACAATCTTTACCACCAGAGTAGTCTCGGCGTCTTATGCGATACCCTGTGAGTAGGCACGTCTTACACGTTCTTGGCCCACTACACGGATTCATCATGCAATTAATATTGCACGCGGTGAGTAGCTTCATGAGCAGCGGCAAACGCGTGCTCAATCACCCTTTAGTTACCGGATAGCAGCGCTCCCGTCGCCATGAAACTCGTGCATCAGGTAGAACGCTGCATCCTTGGTCAACATGATGGCCGTAGTAAAATTTGAGCCTTTCACCGTACTCTTTGTCTGCGCCCGACGCATACAAATTCCGGAGCACTTCGGGTTGCTCCAGAAACTAAAGGTGTTGCTTTGGTCTGGAAAGACAGTGCCAGTTTCTAGTTTGCAAATCGTGGGGTAAAGAATACTATTACAAAAGTAAATTGGGATATGACAGTATTGGCGCTCCGCAGGGAGCGAAGCTCCCTGTGGAGCATGCTTTTCACTGCATGAAGCAGGCCTTCCGAAATAATCATTGTATTGCAGGTCCAATACAATACTTCTCAGTATATAACTTATTCTTGTAAAAAGCCGTTTCGTACAAAATATTTTTAACAGATAGTAACCATCATTGCTTTTTACACAAAATACTTTTTTACGACACTGTAAAAAGTGTTTTTGTTGTACTCTTCACGAAAGCCACCAGATAGCACGTAATTACGCCACAGGACATGCCTCCAGCAGAGGCTGCTCCTCTCACGCACTCTAGCGTACTACCAGCACCTTATCTATCATTTCTGAATTTATCTTCACGACTAGCAAGTCTGCTCGAACTTCTTCACCCCGCTCCTCGACGAGCAAGATGAGCCCACCGAGCAATTTCGCTGCCAGCGTGACACAGTGCGCAAGCAAGACGTGAAGACGGGCTACTCGAACCTCTTTAGCCACGTGCTGAAGCAGCACCCCGACTACGTGACCACGCTGGCGAACAGCGGCTTCAACTCGGGGACGCTATTTGACCAAAAGAGCCAGACCATCTACTGCTGGCTGGACTTTGTCACTGAGTGCAACCTCCCTTTTTCGTTCTGCGAACATCCGACTCTGGACAAGTATACGACGATGAATCGGCTTTGCACCGAGACGCTGTTGATGTACGCGGTCTTGGTGACCAAGGAGGCCGAGATTTGCATCAGTGCATCCTTTCGCCTCAATTCGGTATCGTGCTTAACGGGTGGAGCTTCCCCTCGGAACATTTCGTCGCCGTCTTTGCTGTTTTTGAGCACGACCAGCGCTCTGAGAAGGTTCTCCTGGTATTTTTGGCTCCGATCGCGGATGACGGCGTCGAGGACCAGACAGCTGAGAGCCACGTCGCCTTCCGGACCAGTATTCTACCGTTTTACAAGCGGGGCATTTTCAGCAGATCTACGTCGTGATTGACAACTGCTCTGTCAACACGAGGTTGACCGATTTGCTTCAGGTGCCGTTCATCGGCTGCGCCAGCCATCGGTTGAACTTGGCGGTCAACTTGTACCTGTCCGACTACGAGTCACTGCTGGAGCAAATACAACAACTCTTGCGAAAGCTGCGAGGATTGAACAAGGCGAATCGACTGAGGTAATTTGTATTTTGTATTTTGTGTTTTTATGTGATCGTGATATTTTGTACTGATCTAAAATGCTTTGTTTCTGCTTTTTTGCTTTTTTCTCAGGCAAAAGACCAAATTTGATACAAAACAGCGAGCGGCGTTTACAAATTCAGGAGAATCAAAGGTGCACAGTCTAACATATGTCGACATATGAATTAAACCATACTGGCATCATTGTTATCATTTCGTACTGAAGCCTATATTGTTGTTATTTTAGATGTCTGCTCAGTGGATCGCTGAAGCTATCATTGTCCAGACGGTCTACGTGGATGCCACTGACTCGTTTGTCTTAGATTAGCTGTCGAAAATGATGGCAAAAGGAAAAGCTCACACCTGAAACAAACCAAACCAGCCAGAGTGCAATCTATGGTTTGAAGTAATATTCCATCCGGACCAAACCAAAATTACGAAACTCGAATGGTTTGAACACGAAACACCGGAAGCACGGTTTGGAGTAGCATGGTTCGGAGTTTCAACCAAGCTCGCACAGTCGGGTTGAAATGCTGGGAGCTGATTGGAAGAAAATTCATCGTTTCACGCCTGGTGGCCCTCCGGCAAAAGCCGTACTTTCGCTAGTTCATCTCGCGGTGCAACTACATCGACTCCTTTCGCGCCGAATGGCGTCCGACAACTTGGTTGCGTCGTGAACGCTCAGGGTGTCAGCCCCTTGCTCGATGGCAGCGCAGGACGTGGCGGTGGTACTTCCTTCGGATCTGGACGCCCACAGATCTTGATGAAGGAGGACCCTACCAGCAGCGTGCATTCCTGCTGCACCGCCGAAAACTTCCGGAGAACTTCAGGTTCAACACGCGTGTTTTGGCGAAGCCAATACCCTGGTTCAGGATGATGTTCCTGCAGGATACCATCACGCGCTTCAGTAATCGCACCATCTCACTCCCTCAAACCAGACATAGAATTCAATGTGCATAGCTAGGTCACCGTAGCGAGCATGTCCGGGTTATTCAATCCGGAAGGAGGAGGAATAAAGTGATTAACTAGGCTAAGAACTACTCGCTTGCTACTGTGATTTCCTTTAAGCTAATTACGGGAAATCCAGATACGACACCGGGGAAATGGTAGGTTCTGCAGTGTTGGGGTATCAAAACCCATACGTTCCAGAAGTTGCGCCACAAGTGCTTGATCCGTTTTCAATGGGGAGTAATTATTTTCTGTTGCTAATCTCCTGGCCCACCTGTCACAAGCAAATCGGAGGAAAATCTGTTGTCGGTGTTGGTTTATCTGTTGTGTGGTGTAGTGGATCAAAGCAACAGGTTTTCAGCGATGAAAATCTGCAACAGATAATAAGCAGAATGCAATTGGTATATGTGTTGTATTAGTGAAGCTAGGGAATGTCATGTTAGCTCTGATGTGCTGTAGCAGTGCAGACTCTCAATGTTTGCGCTGCTCATGTGCGCGTATCAGGCCGGGCACTAGATCATTAACGTGGTAGTATTGCACGTCTCCATGGACAAATGCGACGCTCCACTCGAATACCCCGTCTTCTTCCGAAAGCCGTACGCCACCAACGGTACCGATGCGATCTTTGCGAACAGTAGTCGCTTGACCTTTTTGGACGTCGAATTGTTTGATAAACGACCATTGAAGAGGTGTGTACGGCTCTTTTGTAGGGAGAGCTTCGAGCCGATCTGGGTTCCAGTAGTTGCTGGAAGTCTGCTCTTGCTGACGGGCACCTATTGGCGCCAGAGGTCGCCCTGGAGTCCTCCTTGCTGAAATAACTTCAGTTGCAAGTTCCAGTTTTTTTGTTGAAGAGAGGCATTGGCATGTGAACAAACCCAACCAGAGTGCATATAGCTCTTGCAGATGCATCGAAGCGTATCGCGAACCATTTCAATCTGTTAGAGAGAGCAATAGCAATGTAAGCAGCGAAAAAGTAAATGAAAATCATAGAACTTACGTCGGATAAAGGCCAAGTAGGACGAAGTTCAAACTGTGTCATCATTTGGGCTCGTTCGATGTTGACCGATACTTGTTGCAAAGCAGGAAATTTCGCCCAAATCTCGAAAGCACTTCCTCGGCTACCTGTGCTACCTTCTATCGAGGAAACAAAACTGATCCGCGCTTATTTAGCATGTTGATTATGGTATTTAGCTTGAACAATCTGACGTACGTACGTTCTCGATCTACGTTGGATCCAGTCAAGTTGTTTGACCGCACTATGGCGTTACCACTGTTGAACAGGATACGAACGGGAATGTCGCGTTGGCCGACTTCCGTGATTTCGCGATGATTTTATCAGCAACAACTTGGCCTTAGACACAGCATCTTTCGGCAAAAGGCCTATGACAACGTAATTATGAGGTGAAGGTTAGTGATTTGAATGTCTAACGGTCTGTAAGAAACTCACCCTCGCAGAAATGGCCTTGAGGTCCGTCGCATAGCGTATCTGAGTCTAGAATTAAGAGTCTAGGGAGGGCTGAATTAAGTACGTGAATCGTGGGGGCCTTCTGAATGTTGCGGGAGCCGAGTCCTATGCGGGTTCACCAGATTTTGGTATATTTAAGAATGAGGGAGAAGTTAGCTGCTCTGCTCGTATTGCGTTTCTAGTCTGCGGTGTTTGACGACATCGAAGTTGGACCATTGAGCCATTGCTCCAACACGCCCCCTTCAAGGCGATGATCGGAGTCCCGGCTTGTGACACAAATTGAAGAGCGGCTTCAATTGATCGAATTGTGGTCGAGACAGAGCTTTCGTGAGCGTGTCCGCCGGCATTACTTTCGTCGAGCAGTGCTGGATATCTACCTCTCATTCGTGCCACGCATCGCGTAGGTGATGGAACTTGACGTCAATATACTTTTGTTGCCCAGACGACTTGTTGTTCTTCACTCGTTGGATGGTTGACATGTTGTCGATGAAAGTGGGTTTTGCTGTATGGTGGGCTCCCAGGAGCTCCTCTATCAGCTCAACGATCCAGATTGCATCGTCAGCTGCAGCAACGAATTCGGCAGCTGTGCTCGGCGTCGTCACCAAACGCTGCTTTTTGCTGGACTAGTGCACCGGTGAACCGTACACCTTCATCAGAATTCCGGTGATGCTCCTTCTGTCCTTGGCGTCACCCGCCCAGTCAGCATCTGAGTACGCTTCAACAGCATCGGATCCTGCTTGAAAGACTAGATCAGTGTCCGCAGTGCCTTGGAGATACTGGAGGATTTTGAGTACCTTTACCCAGCGATGCATTCGAGGGTCAGAGTTGACTTGAGCAGCTTGGTTTACTGCGAATGCGATGTCAGGCCTCGTCATCCGACTAATGTAGAGCTGCGCACCTACAGCCTTGCGATAAGCCACCGTCTTCATTTCGCGAAGCTCGGCTGGGGACGCTGTCTCATTTACCATTTCGAACCGGGTGCCGGCGGCAATTGGCAATGTTGAGGGTTTGCAGTGCTCCATGCCAAATCTGTGCAGTATCTCGTGGACCTGCATATGTTGGTTGAGTCGCACGTTTCCATTCTGCAGTTGTGCCACCGACATGCCCAGGAATATCTTTGAGATTTTTGACGCTGTATCTAGCCTCTAGGGCCTTCATCACGCGTGTCATCTCGGTCAAGTCCTTGTAGGCGATTAGGATATCGTCCACGTAAAGGACGAGGATGAACTTCTGCTTTGTCTTGGAGCTCGTGTATACACAAGGCTCGGGTCGGTATCAGCCCAATGCTGCGGAGGAACGAGTCGATTTCCCGGTGCCACGCAGCTCCAGCCTGGCGAAGTCCATACCGTGCCTTATTTAGCCTCCACACGCAGTGCTCACTGAATTCCCGTGCGGTCTTCTTGGAAGCCGATGAACACGGCGGGGAGGCCTCGCGGCGTGAATCGCAGCGCCTTTCGTTGTAGCTTCTTGGGAATGTGCAGGATCACTTGCTCCCCGAAAGTTTGGGTGCAAGCCACACCGGGACGTTTCCCGAAGACGCGTTCGTGCGGTGTGGTCGCGATGTTACGCGTGGTTGCCACTCGGTTGTGAACGTACACAGCGTGACGTACAGCGTACTCCCACAGAGAGTGCGGCAGCTTTGCGTCTATTAGCGTCGTCGTGATCATGTCATTCACCGTCCTGTTGGCGCGCTCAGCTATGCCATTCTCGAATGGCGAATCGGCGTTGGACAAATGCAGCTGCACGCCGCGATTGAGGCACTCATGACGGAACTTCTTATCAATAAATTCACCACCGCCGTCGGACCGAAGTACCTTTAATGAGCGCTGATCGATTTCAATTTGGCGGTCCAGGAACTTCATGAAGAGTCCAATACGGCTAGCCGCGTCGCGTTTGCGCCGTAAGAAATAGCACCACACGTAATCTCGCCACGAGACCAACATGAGGTGTCTGTTGCCATGTACTGAGCGACGGAACGGGCCGCACAGGTCGGTGTGTCAGATTTGTGCTGCTCGTGTGTTGCTTGACTCGCGCTGTCTCTTGATGAGCGCGCGCGTCATTTTGCCTTGTAGGCACGGTAGGCACTGGGAAGTCGAGTAGTCGGTTATAATGAGTCCCTCCACCGTGCCGGACCGTGCCATGCGCTTGATCGTCCGCGTGCTGATGTGGCCGAGTCTGTTGTGCCAGGTCTGCAGGGTGTCTCCGGTGCTTAGGCTAATGCACGCTGACGTAGAGCTCTCTGTGCCCACAAGCACTGGGAAGACACCGTTCTCCTCTACTGCGGTGAGTACGACAGCACCAATCCTCCTGTTGCGCACTGTGCATGTGCCACGGCGTATCGTCACGGACATGCCTTCTGTGTCGAGCTTGCTGGCGGAGATCAGAGTCCTTGGTAACTGACGCACGAAATAGACATCGTTCAAACGAAGTATGCTGGTCCTGGTGGTGCCGTCATCTTGCGTAGCCATCACGGGTATGTCAAGGGATCCGGTTAGGTTCGCACGAACCTTGCTGCCATCAGCGATAATAACATCCATGGTAGGCGCCTGCCGCACGTTTTCCAATCTTGCTCGGTCCGCTGTCATGTGGTAGGAAGCGGCCGATTCTACAAGGGATTGTGCAGTCAGTTTAAGGTCAGCCGAGGCGACGTCGGCATCAGCATGTATCGGAATATCCTTGTTGGGCAGAGGGCTCGCGCTTGCGAGTCACGCGGAGCGCTCATCGCTTCAAGGGGTTTATTGGCCGCGAGTGCTGCCACACGTCCCTTCGTAGCGCTCCGGGAAGCGCCGATGGTGGAAGATTTTTAAATGGTGC
>JAHWLF010000305.1:0-16003 GCA_024679295.1 Phytophthora parvispora
CGTTGTCCAGCGACTCGCGGGCTTTTCGGGCGTGCAGCAGGAGGCATTCTTTAGGCTGCTGGTGCGCGCGCTGCCTGTCAGCGCTGCTGCCCTTTTCCCAGCTAAGGAGATCGCGGCAGGAGACGATGAGGGGCACGAGAGCGGGGAATCGCTGACCACGGCCGCGGAGAAGACGTACGAGAGCGACGCTAATTTGGACGTGGTGCTGGACTTTTTGTTGGATCTGGTGCTCTATGAACTTCCGTCCTCGACGATGGCGGGCGCGACGGTTTATGGGTTGATGACGCCGCGCGTGGAGCGGCTGCAGCGTGTCAAGGTGTTCGAGTTGACGCGTGACGCGCTCTACGAACGGCAGCAACACGCCTTGAAGCTTGTCAAGGAAATGAAGATTCCCACGAGCCACAAAATACCGGTTTACCTAGCGGGCAGTGCGTCCTTCCACCACGCAGTGAAAGCTTTCAGTGAGGAGCAGCTGTCTTGGGTGCTCAAATATGAAGAAAAGGAGGTGGAAGACGCTGACGCCATGCGCCGGCTGATGACGCTGGTGCTGGGAAGCCAGATAGCGCAAAATTCCGGGACTTTCGAGGGAGCCGATGCCGTTTTGCTGGCAAACCGCACCCACTTGGCCGATCCAAGTATATTGCAAGCACTAACCATTTTATCAGTATCGGAAGCAGCAACAAACATACTTCCTGTGATGTTGCAGCTGCTGTGTCAGTTGATGTTCGGCACCGAGCCATCGCGGCCTCCGAATGTGGATAACAAGATTAAGTTGGCGACAGTAAGATTGTGCCAGTGGACATTTCACCACTGCCAACTAACGTTGCTGGAGGGTCTGCTTGGACCGGTACTGTTTCCAACTCTGCTACGTTTCCTGATGAATCCACACGCGGAAAGTGAGGCATCGAGTGCGGAGTTTGTGCGGGAATTTCGTCAGGGAGTATACGAATCCCTCGCGGTACTTGGCACCCGTGCACCTGCGCTGGTATCGTCATCTGAGCAGGCCTTCCAGGTGCTACTAGTGCGTTGCCTTTCGGAGGAAGAGCAACGCACTGGTGCTGGTGCGAACGCTCTAAAGGCGTTCACTTCCTTGGCAGGTGCGTACGCAGTAGCTGCCCCGCCTGAAGTACGGACCAAGGTACAGGACGAGCTTGTTGCACTGCTGAACGGTTCAAAGCTTTTTGAATCCACAAAAAACTATGCGCGTGTACGAACTGCTATTGCTGCCTGGTGTGCTGAATTGCTGTCTTCCGCGAGTACGGTGGAGGATGATATCCCTATGCGCTTCTCCGTGTTGCGACTAGGAACCTCCTCTGACGAAGACACTAGGCGTTTGGCAGACAAAGCCTTGTTTGCACAACCTTTGCCATCTACGAGTGCACTAGCAAAAAGTCTACAAGCAAACTTTCCTCAGAAGGATCTGAAGAAAAGTATGCACGATTTTGGTGCAGCCGAAAGTTGCGTGCGCTTTTGTGTTGAGATCATGAAAGCGTCCCTAGAAAAGCCCAGTCTGGAGAATGCGAACGATCGGAGGAGCATCGTGGAGTACATATTGTTCACGCTTCTGAGCCCAGCTGAGCACAAGACTCCAACGTCAGCTACAACTACATCAGTGTTCGAGACGGCAGCAAGTGCAGTCGTGGAAGTATCTTCGTTTGACCCGAAAAGTGTAAGTGCTGTCCTGGTTGATCGTGTGAGGGAGCTTTACGATGTAGCGGCTATCAGTCAAGACCGCGCATACCTGGCGAACATTAGTACGATAGTGGCGCGCGCATGCAGTGCTGGGGCGTTCTCTGTCAGCCAAATAACGTCGGACTTTATCGAGGTTGGCATGAAGAAGCTTCGCTCGGATGGCTCTTCAGAAAAGGAAGTATCTGGAGCACTTTACATTCTTGGAAGCACGGTGGGCTACATTGGCTGTGATGCAGCCCTTGTGGCTTCTGCGTCTGATGACGAAATGGGATTACTGCTGTCCTGCTTCCAGAAAATGACGGACCTCCTCGAGAACATGGTGACGGAGGGTTCAAACTTCGCGTCATATCCAAGAAGTGAACTCGCTCAGAACGAGCGCATGGCACTAATGCGAAGTGTATTGGACAGTATAGGTCTTGCAGGAACACTAACGAGCTGTATGCGAAGCTCTGGAACTACTGTTGCAATGGAGTGGAATCGACTGAAGGTCACAACGCTTAACGCGTTGAGGCACGTGATTGAGTGGAATTTGAAGTCTGTGCATTTCGACGAGCAATTAACACCCAAGTTGGCGACTTTGAAGCGTGTTGCAATCGAAAATCTAGGCCGCGCAGTATCAGGTTTACCTGGTACTGGGATACGTCCAGAGCTGTCTAATATTCTTGAAAAAGCCCTGCAAGCTCTTCTTGATCTTGGTGATCAGTTTGATGCAGAGTTACAGTTCGACGTGGGCGAATGTCTCGTTGCAATTGGAGCTCATGCTCCTGAAGAGGTGTTTGCCGTGGATCGCTGCAGCAAGTATGATGCGTTCTCCGATAATCGTGCTGCCGCAATTTTCCAGCGTGTTTTGGGCGAGTACGCAGGTTCCTCGCAGCCTAAACGGCGTCGGAATGCGACAATATGGCTTTTGTGCATGTGTGCTGCTGGTTTAGCATCGCCACTCATCGGAAGTGGCGAATTACCGTCATGGAATTCTTGGAATAGTGTGTTGATATCTCCGGTTAATTCGCACTCTGTACTGGAGGTGCACGAGTTTTTTGTTACTATGCTGAACGATGCAAATGATGTATCAAAGGAAAGCGCAGTCAAAGGACTGGCCTATCTTCGCCTTCATGCGCCAAGCGATGAAATGGGCCTTCTGTTCAGCGAGAGTTTGTTTCGTCGTCTTCGGTGCTTTCGAGCCTTCGCTTCTACAGCTGACGCCGCTGTCGATGATGAAAATACCACTAACACCAACAATGGCAGTGCACCTGATGCAGCTACAACGTCTCCTGCAGCTTCGTCGTCTGGATCTACTATTGAAAATGCAGCATACCGTGAGGTCAGCAACGTCGCAGCAGACGTTGGGGACCCAGAGCTTATGTATGCGTTGCTGTACCTGAGCACCGCCGATCCAATATGGGAGTCATTCGCAGTGTCGTCTTCGTCAACTGCCAGTCTACGATCCAAGATGTTTTCCTTTGTTGCGCTAGACAGACTATTCCGCGCTTCGATTGTCGCCAAAGCTGGTAGTCAGTGGATGGCCGAAGACTACTCGAGCAGAACCAAGTTAGTGCCCTGGCTATTCCTGTTGAAGTTCCATTCAAACACCAAGGTAGCAGCAATCATGGGCAATCTATGGGAGTTTGCGAAAGGAACCACTGCAGCCAAGGGAGAAAAGGCCTCGCTTCGACAACATTGGACGCTTCTATTCCAGTTTGCTTTGGCTCGGCTTGAAAACGCAAGGAATTTTAAGTACCGCGAAGCTGCATGCCTTGCCCTTGTTGATCTGCTGAATGGTGCCGAAGCTGATGACTTACGTGATGACTTTTCGCGACTTTGGAAAACGGCATCGCGCGCTGTGGACGACGTCATGGAAGCAGTTGCCTTATCGGGAGTGAAGCTGTATCGCTACCTTGGCGAACTAAGTTTGCGTGTCGCTGCAAATGATGCCGTATGTCGCTCTCAACTGTTGGAGTTCTTGATCGAGGATGGAATTGTTAGCAAAAACACCATCTGCCGCGCGCTGAGTATTGATGTGTTACTGCGCCTTGTTAAAACATTGAAGGCTGCTGACATGCAGGAACGCTTGGCGCCTCTGCTACTCAAACTACTGGAATATCTGTCGTCGCTAGAAATGCCGGAGCTGCAGTATGCACAATTTCACGTGGAAAAGAAAGATCAACTGGAGCGCTTGCGGGTATCAATCAGTCAGTCGGGACCTGTCGGTCAGCTTCTTGAATTGACAACAACTAGGCTTAAAGAACTCGCTGACTCAGAAAGTTGCATGGCCGTGGTCACGGAGCTTGTTCGTGGCGTCGTCAACCTGCTTAAATTTGGTGTGGGGCTTAATACCCGAGTTGGAACTGCCAACTTTGTGGTAACGCTTGCTGGTGAGCTGCCATTCGAGCTCCGCAAATGCAATGGCGCGGGGTTACTGCTGCGTCGTGTCTTCATTCCGTTTGTGGGCTCCAAGACTGCAGCAGAGAACGATCAGTACGGAGATGAAGAAAGTCGATACGGCGGGGCGAGCGGAGACAATTCCACTGAAGGTGCTGACTCAACTGTTACTGTGACATCAGGTTTATCGGATGGATTGGTCATTCAAAGCTACTGCCGAGCGGCCGCGTACCTGTGCCCGCTGGTGGACGCACCTACAGTTCGGGAATATGTCCGCAATGGTATCTTTGCGTTTAACACCTTCAACAAGCCGGATAGCAGCAAAACTTCGAGTCCTTCATCTTCTCCACAGAGCCATAGCGACGACGAGGCCATGACTATCGGGGAAGAACATACTCAGCAAAAAGCACATCAAGTTTACACGAGCCGGTTTCTGTTAATCAGCGCGCTGGCAACAAAGGAGCTCGTGAAAAAAGTCCCGCCGATCGCAGATGCGGACACTGTGGTGGGCAATGATCTGCGCAACACCTGGTATAGCACAAGCGTATTCCCCGCTGCCTTTGTCGGCCAGTTTGCTGCCACGGACGCGCTCAAGAGCTCGTGGACGGCTGTGCTAGATGAATTACCGCCCACCGTGTTGTACTCGTCAAACTCACTGGATGCGGTGCTTCACGCTATTGCATTGCTGCTGGCGCATCCAGCTTGGGACACACGCCGACAGGCAGCACGTGCTTTGCAAGCTATCTTCGCGAGTGCCACGTATCGCTCAAGACTGACGACTGAACAAATTGCGCGCATCTGGCAGGAGCTTATTGATGCTGTTCCTGGCCGCCTCTGGAGAAGCAAGGGCGTGATCTTGGAGTCAATTGTGTCATTAGCGGCCGTTAAGCTGGAGGCAAAGACTACTGACAGTGACTGGATTCAAAAGTTGTCGCTGCTTCTTGTCGACGAGTGTGCTCGTGCGTGGAAGAATCACGACTTGGCGTACCTTGAAAGCGCCATCGTTAATTTGGGCAAGTTTAGCGCTTTGTTACCGGTTGAACTGAGCGAGTTACGTGCCTCGAATGTACAGTCGTTGCGGAGTGCGTTTTCTGAGTGGATGGCCCAGAGCGAAGCTCAGACACCAGACGCTGCCACGACGTTGCCGCCGCTGCTTATCAAGTGCATTTTTGAGGCACTTGCTCTAATGTGGCCTCTCGTGACAGCGGAACAAGCAGCCATAAACGAGGGCTATACTGATGCAGCTTTAGAGGCTATTGCTTCGCTTTGCGCTAGTGTGGAATCGCCTCATTTGGCTGCTTGGAGCATCCGTAAAGCTATTTTCCAGGCCTTAGCTGCCATTGCGGATCGAGCCCCAGTCACTGCCTTCGTCGGCGGCAAAAGCATCGCTCTGGAGCGCATGGTTGAAACTTGCTGCGGAGCGTTCGGGGTAGCGGACGGAAAGTATTCGATGGTCCGTGTCGCTGCGGCTGGAGCTTTAACAGCCCTACTTAAGCGAGCTGCCGAAGATGCGAATGTGGCAATGAAGTTGGTCGTGCAGCGCGAGCGTGTGTCGGATGCTGTGCAGACGCTTTTGGCGAGCGAGGAAGCGTCAGAGCAGCAGGCAGCCTTTAATCTGAAGACGCAACTCAACCAAAGTGGTTACATGTAGGTCTTTAAACTTGCTCACCCATAACTTCACAAGACAGTATCCGTTTTGATCTCAGCTGACTTAAAACCAGACCTCGATGTCGTGCCCGTATTGAAAGCTTAACGTTTCTTCTTTGCTCTTGCGATGGTTTTTCGCGCAAAGTTTAACGTACATCGCCTACCGAAGTCGGCGGTTCGAAGTATTCGATCGCCTCCAGAAGAAAAGCTTTTTCTTGAGCCACTTCTTCAAATTGTCCCACGAGCCCCGGTGATCCCATTCTCCCGGGGAATTTCTGTACCTCTCTTCCTGCTCTGCGGTGGGGGTGTACAATTCGCGGGGTGCCTTGAGCGAAAAGGTTGTCGGGGTGGCTTCGTTCGAGCTGGCGTCGGCAACACTTGCACAAGCAGCCAAAAGAATACCGATAACAAGTTGGTTGATGCGCATGAATGAAGATGTCGTTGACTCGGGTGGCTTGCAAGTTAGGAAGTGTCACTACATACCACTGCGCGACGTGTTACAATTTGTGGATCAACAAGTATGACAGCGTTTATGGTACCTGCAATCAAAGGTTTGACACAGTTCAAACCGATGATTGCATGTACATAAGTGTCATACAGTGTTTCAGATTGCATTAGACGGCGCGATGCAATCTTTGATGAGTTCAGCCTGTTTAGAGTTACACAATGCTGTACGTACGAGTGTATTGTGCTGAATGTAGACGAATTGTGGTCACCACGGATACTGCCTATTTCCAATCCTAGACCGAGATAAGTGGAGTTCTCAACTATAGTGCGAAGCAATGGGAGTACAATTCCTTCATTGGCCTCATAATTACTTGAACTTCAAATACTGCTGTGCATTCCCCGAGATCGTGCACGTGCAACTCTAGCCCAGCTGTGCCAATTCTTTTATTGGTAATAGCCCTCCTTTTCCCCGGCCCAGGTGTGTTAATGTCTTTTTTGGGAGCTCTGCTTTTATGGTGTACACATAATATCGTGAAAGCCGGTTAGATTGTCTGTGTGTAGCACGCCCCGAAATGACGGGTGTCAGCTACAGACTGCAGCCTACAGCGCAATTTGGATAGCTTTCAGGATACCGGGTCTCTCCGGATCCGTATCAGGGACTTGCATTACCGAAACATCCTCGAGGGAGATTAAATAGGGTTCAAATGCACCACCTTCTTCTTTAAGCATATCAACTCTGCATATAGGGGTTTCGGGTGCCGTTTTACAAACCATAATGCAGTCTCCACGGTATCACAAAGCTGAAAAAGGGGAATTTAACGTTTCGTCGCTTCATGATGGTGATAGCCAATCTCTATTGCGTGATAGCTTGTGAAAGCCGTAAAATCGTGGTGTCCCCAGCAACAAGCCTGCTAAAAGGGTGAACCCTTTTGCCACAAGACTTTTAAGGCTGGATCAGAACTGTTCCTAGCTAAGGTGTTCATTGTGCTTGATTGAATACAATGTTCTCTTGCTCAAAGCTAGTCCAACCTTCGCCTACCGAAGTCGACGATTCGAAGTGTCCCAACGCCTCCAGAAGAAAAACGTGTCCGTGAACCACTTTTTGAACCACGTTTCAAAGTTGTCCCACCAGGGCTGATGACTCCATTCCCCCGGTGAACCTCGCAACCTTTCTTCTGGATCAGGGGCGGGGGGATATAGTTCGCGGGTGGTCATGCGCGAGTTGGTTGTCGTGGTGGTTTCGATCAAACTGGCGTCAGCAACACTTGCCCATGCAGCCAACAGAATCCCGATAACAATGTGATTAACGCGCATGAATGGTAATGGCGATGGTTTGAGTGACTTTTAGAGGCAAGTTAGGCAGTGCCACTGGTATCACTGACCCGATTTTTTGGAAATGCCTATGGCCCCTGGACGAGCTAAGCCACAACCACACCGTTCATCTACTCAACTCATCAAAGGATCGGATGTGGCTTGGGCATGGCCGCGTACAAAAACCTGCGTTAAAGTTCGTAGTACATGAAGAAACAAAAAAGCAAATTTAGTTCAATAACTTCTTCCTACCGGTAACGGTTGACCCGCAGCAATCTGTGCACTACACCGTAGAAACTAGTAAATAGCTTTCCACAAACTTAATCTATCCAGCTGCTCGTAAGAATATGTTACTGGCAAACAGTACCTTCTTTATGCTTTGGGCAGCAGCTAAGCGATTTCGATAGCGCCTTGCTTGGCCAGCATTTCTAGTGGAGAGAGTGCGTCATATTGGTTCCACGTCGTGCGATCAAAGTCGTCGCACAACTCACTGCCACGAAGTAAATTTGCGTGAATTGATCGAATGCCCAGCGGAGATAATTCAGCAAAAGATACCAAATTGTTCTTGCACGACTGAATGGTGAGATGTGAGAAGCCCTGGGCATGCTGCAAGCGAACTTGCATCGTTATTAGCCACAAGCCAACGCTCACGTCTTCTAGTCCGTTCAAACTCCGGAGCCGCCAATAGTTCTTTGAAATGAAGCGAGCGCAATCCATCGATATAACGTAGTGCGCACCAAAAGCGTATGGTAGAAGATCACGCATTGGATATTGATTCCGTGGCAAATAGTTCCGGTGGAATTCATCTCGGACTGGGGATGACGCTCGACTGAATATCGAATTCCAAGCCTGACCCAAGTATACACGCCTCGAGCTGCCCAACTCATCTAGCAAGTGTACAAGTTTATCCACACGCAGGTAGATGTCATCATCTGCAATCATCACATACGGAATCTGAGGGAAAGTCGTCGCAGCAAAGTGGAAAAATGCCTTCACTTTATCAGCCAGAAGTCCGTACGAGTCTACACAGTTTAGCTCTTCCGTCAAAAAGTCGCCGTACATAGCTTTCTCTAGAGCGACTGCACGTCTGAAGAGCTGTTGATGGCGCTCATTATTGATATCGAACATGCTCGGGTTGCAACCAAGAAAAAATACCTTCGCTTGTGACAGAGCGGCTTGTTTCGCCCAAGTCTCTCGAATAGCCTGACGACGAGGGAAATTTGAAAGCACAGCAGTTTTGATCCCAATCACGACGCGCAAATCATAATCAGCTCCGCTCAACACGTTTGCGTCGACGTAGTTTATGGTGTCTTCGCCTTGAATGTGTTGCTGTTGAGCCCACTCCAGAAGGCTCGAATCGGTCGGCAACTTGAGATTCTCTCGACTTCGCTGGGCCGTGGCTGCTGTATAAGCCTCAAACGCATCAGCATCGACAATGGAAAATGTCGAAGCATCGGTCAAATGCAGGCGCGCTGCATCCTCGACGCCGTTAGTTATGAAGGCGCGAACAGTGTGCTTCCCTTTAGGCAGAACGTCAAAAACGATATCGGAATCAAGCAATGGATTGCACTTGGTCTCTGTGCCTTGGATCTCGATGCACGCCAGCATCCCCGCGTAATGGGCAGAGTACTGCTCAATACTTTTTACGCCCATATGACACGAAACCTTGAGCGGCAGCGCTACGACCGAGCCATTCGTAGGGTGATTGATACGGAAGTTGAAGATCGGGTCCATCGCCGCTGGTACGGCTTGGGCGAATGTAGCGTGGATGGCAGCGCTGCATATTGCTGCAGTAAGCAAGAGGAACCGAAAGGGAAGGAGCATTGCCCAACAGGAATACTGGGACGAAGGATCTTTTTTTGTCGAAATGTCGTGGCACACCGAAAGATCGCGGATTTGATGGGCAAGTCTCCGTTGATATCATATCGTGCTCTCGGACTAAATCGGCTTTCCGGTTTCAACGACCGACGGGAGCTGTGCGGGGTTAGATCAAACAGCTTGGGAGATGTTCTGTTCGGGTGTATTTGAGCGGCGTTAGCAGCGGTGAGGAACCGATGGGTAAGCGATTCTGGCTGTCGGCAGAAACGCATTTTACACTGATGGCTCGAAGCGCACATTGGTTGCTAACGTTGACGTTTACACTCATGCCGACCTGCTCAAACGTCCAGGTTACCAGATGTAACAACGGCCACTTGTTCTCGGTACAGCATGCTTGCAGGGAAGCACCTGGGCGGTATACGCTATAACTCAACAAATACGCACTGTTTTCTGGCTCCCTTTGCATTTGTGTTTCTCATTTGTAGATCATTCTAAAACGTAGAACGAAAATGTAGAATGCACATCAAAAAGATCGCGCGACTGGCGGGGCTCATACGATGCCTGCCTGCAAGATCAAGACGGTCGTTGCTCTGCTCTCGTTGAACACTGCTCTTTGCTGTCTCGCCGGGCTACTGCCATCGGCAGGGGTCTACCAACAATGGCCGGTCGCTCGAGAAACCAGTGAAGAAGACGTCGCAGAGCCAGTGAAGGCAATTCGGATCATCCATCCGCCCGACGGGGCGATTGAGAAATCGCCGGTCATGTTCAAGACATACATCGACCTGCAACCTGACACGAACCAACTCTTTGAAACTCTGTACGAAGATGGGAGTCTCTGCATCGAAGTCAACGACGAGATTGTTCACTGTTCTCCCCTCGATGAATCCACGTTTTGGTATCACCATCTGGGAAATTGCACTGCTCGAGCTTACTTGATACGCTCTGGAGTGTTCAATGCGAAATATCGAGGTTCGTATCTACAGTCACTCCCGGTTGCGTTCACCCAGGTGGACAACAAGGAGTTCGACGAGCACATCGCTCGCGAGATCGAGAAGGATGATAAAAAGCATCGAGCAGGATATCTGCAGTCACTGGTGGAGTGGGCGGATAAACAACGAAGACAGCCAGACGAATACATTCTTGAGCGTCTTGGTTCGACTTCTGCATGTGGAAATGAATCCTCAATTGATCCGATGCTGGTGATAGGTGTGCGGACGGCAGTCGTGTCGAACTTTCCTTTTCGGCAAGCGATTCGAGAAACATGGGCAAGCTATTTAGCTCTGCCGCAGGGTGTCAAGGTGATTTTTCTGGGGTGCCGCCCATACGCAAATGTGGCTGGCGAGGCACCCACACTGCGGCGAGTTTGGGAGTCTGTCGAGCTAGAAAAGCAGGTTTACGGCGACCTATTGACTGACGAGCTGGATTGTGATGATGCGTACGGCCGTCTGGCAGAAAAAACTAAGGAGTTCTTCCGCTTTGCAGCAGCACAATTTCCAGCGTCTCAGTACGTTATGGTGGCAGACGACGATCTTTATCTCCGTTTGGACAATATTGCGGCGTGGTTAATGCGTCTAGGCTCACTTCCACGCTTTTACGTGGGTCACGTGCGCGCAATAGAGAGTTTGGCTAAGGTTGCGCCGAATCGAAATCCTGCCTCTCGTCACTATCTCCCCGAAGAACAGTATCCGATGAGTGCATTGCCGCCGTTTGCTCTAGGAGCAAACTTCTTCCTGTCTATGGATTGTGTGCGGTTTGTGGCAAAGAACCACCGTCGCCTTTGCGATTTGGGCGGAATGGACGACATCTCAACTGCCTTGTGGATGCTAACCATGCAGGTTCATCCACAGCACTTGATTGGGCTAGACCACTTGAATTGGGGGCCATGCAAGGATGATCTTATCGCTTTGAGCGACTTGTCTGAATCGGCAATTCGCGTGATTCATGCTAATGTTTTATCGAAGCGGCGCTTTTGTCACGGGTTTAAGTGGAACGTATGGATGAGGAAAAACATTGGTACGCAGAGAGAAGGTCAACTTCAATTACTATCGTTTCCTCGAGAGGCATTGCAAGTTGAATTTTCTCCTCGAAACGAGGAGAGAGTGGGTCAATTGGAAATCACCGCTGCTGTCTTCACTCCAACTCGTGCTGGTATTAAAGTTATATACTTCCCGCTCGAAGAGAGCATACGGAAATTCGCTGATCGACTTTGCGTGCAAGCTCGACTCGCATTTCCTGGAGTTGTCAACACATCATGCGCCCAAATGCTTCAGTCAGAATTTCTAGCGTGGTTTGAGACGTCACCACTGGTATCCACGGAACATCCAGCTGAATGGAGGCTTGACATGCAGTGAAAACGTGTCCTGGCCAGTAGTAAATAAACCAATGCAGGCTGACACAAACTTTTGATACAACTCTCCTCCATAACTTATAATGTATTTGACCGACACTTCACTGTTCTGCTATCGCTGCAGTAACAGACAAACTTGCGCTTGTACGACATTCGCCGGCCAGCTAACCTTCTTGCAACTTGAGTCCGGGAGACACTAGTTGTCGAGGCAAAAGGGGCGCTAACATCATGATCGCGTGGGATGGCGAACTTTGTTATACCAATCGAGCCACGGTCGCAACGTGCAAGCGAGGCTATGGTAACTCTGGGTGGAGTGTTAGTCTATCCGAAAGCCCGTAGTTATGCGCACACTTCGACAAACCAGTTACTAGCATCATGATAGTGCATCCAGCAACGCTCCAATCCGTGATTCAGCAGCACCTTCATGCGACTGACGCCGACTTCCCCAACGTCCAAGAGCCCCACCTCCCCCTCCTCCACCATGACCAGGGCTGCCATCTTCCTTGCGACCTTCTACGTCGATACGCAACCAACGCGTTGAAGTACCGCTGGCAAAATCGAATTCCTGGATATGCCGAGTCCGAACTCGAAGCAACGGAGCAGGTGTCATCCCACCGCCGCTAGCGTCGTTCGAGTCGCCGAACCGCTCGACATCATCCAGCAAATGAAACGAGAACGCACTAAACACCGTAATAAGGAAGCGGCTCGGACGCTCAGGGGACACATCGATTTCAATGGGCCTTCCTCGTGCTTCAGCAGGTCGGATAATAAGGTTCGGGTTGCCAAGCAATCGATGCACTACGAAATACGAATCGCCCCCACTGATGGTTCGTGCGCAGGCTTGCAATAAGGCACTTACAGCGCGAACTCTTTCCTCAGGAGCTGCTGCAAAGCGCTGAATGTGAGCATCAAGTACCTCAAAAATATGCTCGAGACCACGGTTTTGCTGCGGCGCCGAAGAATCACCAGCATTCTGCTCCGCAGCTTGTTGCTGCTGCTGCTCCCCACCGCCGTACAGTGTATCATTGATGAGAAATAACTCCGGCAGAATGTCTCGTAGTGTTTGCTCGAGTGAGATCGGCTGGGGTCTAGGCAAAAAGATTTGAGCGAAAGTCTCCGCATGCCGCGAGAAGATCGCCAGGTAGTCTCCCCGTGTACGTGCTCGAGCTGCCTTCTTGCGGATCGCGATCTGCTCTGGGGGATGGATCTCCCAGAGAAGCGGATCGGTCTCGCGCAAATATTGCACACTTCCCAGTTGTTGATACGATGCCGTCCAGCGCGCCGTCGTGGTCCGTAGCTCTTCGGTATCTGCATCTTCAACATCTTGTCGTTCCTTCTCGGCTGATAGTGAGAGTGACGAAGACGCGAGAGCGGCCTTGGTAGCCGTCGGAGACCGGAATCGATAGAATGGTGTCTTACGCTTTTTGTCGGGGGTTGAAAAGGGTCCGAACGACGAAGACGAATGAGCTGGTAATGTCGATGAAGATCCTGCAGTAGCAGACGCTAGTTTGCAGTAAAAGGATGCGCGGTTAAGTGCTGCAACCCACCCACTCACAGCGGCCTCTGTTTCTTCAACAACGCGTAGTTCAATTGATTTTCGCCTACAGTTAAACAACAGCACAGTCGGCTCTAGAGTTAGTCGACAATCAAGAACATAACACAAAGGCAGGTCACGCACGGAAACACTTGGTGTGTGAGCCTTGCTGAAAATTTGAGTACTTGTAATCGACGGTGTGAGCTTGCACTAGAAATGCTGAAGGCCATCGCGTGATCACCACGGCCACGCTGAACGAGTGCGTGGTCCAGGAGAACAGCACCGCGCGGAAGACCATCGGCTTCACTAGCAAAATAATACAAGCGGTTGCCCTTGAGCTCAAAGTAGCGTGGTTGCCATGCGCTACCGAGACCATGTTGCTTGCGTTTCTTCTTCTTAAGCCAGCCTGTCTTCTCAGGGGCAAGGTGAGCAACTGGATCCGTTATGCTATCGTCATCGGTGATAGTAAATTCTCCTTGTAATGACGCGTGCTCCGAAGATCCAGAAGGTTGCGATGACAACGAAAGCATTGACCACGACAACGGTAGAGCCGAAACTTGTTCGCTGCTGTCTTCTTCCTCCTCTTCATCATTTTGGCCGCGATCAGTTGATTCGTCTTCCTCTCTTTGCCCCTCTCCATTCGCGGTGGTCAAATTTGCATCCTCATTTTTCTTCTTACCGGTCATTTGAGCTTGTGAAAGCCGTAAGACCTCGATATCCTCGGCCACGAGCGTGCTAAAGGGACTTAATTGAAGCTGTTCCTGGCTCAGGTCTTCATCGTCGCTTCTAGTAAGTTGAATTGGGGATAACGGCGGCTGCAGTGATTGTAGGTCCTTACCTCCCTCACTCTCAGTGTTTGCGTTAAGTGCAGTCAGAGTAGGTGGTGGTTGCTCTGCCGGTGAGTGAACGGATGGAGTACATGTTTGCTTGGAGATTTCAGCCACAGCTTGATTGATTCTGTGTGCCAGCGTAATATGCTCCGCGTGGAGCTCGCCTGAGCGCGTAAGCGGCAGTGACACAGTGACAGCCCAAAGCTGTCGTCCAATCCATTGCAACGACACGTCCGGGTTGATTGCGTTGGTACTACCCGCCAGTGGAGACTGGCCACTGGTGCTCGAGGTGTCCGAAGCCCATTCTGAGACCACTCGGGCTACCTTCGACACAATAGCCGCTCCAGCCTCCATAGTCCAGCACGTAATGCAAGCCTTGAAAAAATCGTCCTCGCGATACCAGCGCTCAACTCGAGCCTGGGGTAGTTCCCAACTGCTTTCGTTCGAATGTTCACGCTGGTCTGGCAACGATTGTATTGATGATAATACCTGGGTGGTTGTTGATTGATCGGATGACGGGAGCGTCAAGACACCGTTATTTACCGCAGCAGCCGGGTCTTGCATATTTACCAAACAGGAGGGCGTCACTGTTGCGGTAGCTGTGCTCGAGAGCGGTAAAACTGACGGAGAGAATCGTTCCTTGATTTTGAGAAATTGGTCTTTGAGACTGGTCAAGTTTTCATGTCGGACGGACGAAGAAGGCATGGAGGGCAATACAAAATCTCTCGAAAGCGTGCGCAGGTGTCTAGAACGAGACCCGCGTCGACTGCGTTGCGTATCTGACCCCTGTTGGCCAAGTTCGGCCGAGCTCGTCGGGGTGTCGTAGAGTTCTGGGTTCGTCTCCAACGGGAATTGCCTGCCGCTGCGGCCTGAAAAGAGAGATGTCTTGCTCGGTTTATCGCGAAAGCTCCGAGACGT
Organism: Phytophthora parvispora; assembly: GCA_024679295.1. Classification (NCBI taxonomy): domain Eukaryota; phylum Oomycota; class Peronosporomycetes; order Peronosporales; family Peronosporaceae; genus Phytophthora; species Phytophthora parvispora. Next base: position 14,924 of record JAHWLF010000305.1, read on the forward strand.
GGGCGAGGGCTCTCCTTGCGATGTATTTTCATCATCTTGGACGTCGGTGAGGGACAGAGCTGGTTGAATTGCCGCAGTGTCGGCGTCGCTAGGCATGCTCGACCCAGCCTCGCTGGCAGCCTGCGACGGCAGATTCAGCGCTGACTGGCGACGGTGCAACGAGGACATTTTTGGGCCCCTCGACGTTGTCATGTGTGGGGCGGCCGCTCTGCAATCGGCTGCGATGGCCGAAGTCGAGTCGTCGTCTTCACGGGCTTTCGAGCCACGCCACGTCAATGTACCGGGCGGGCGAGACGACCAAAACAGCGCGGCGCAGTGACCCGCACGCTCCTGGGCTGAGTCGTCTCTGTTGTTGGCTTCGGCGCATGGGCTAGCTTTAGATAGCCCCGCGATACATCCGCCAGCGTTGATCAACTTGTCCGGCGCAGCAGCATATTCCTGGCGCAGCTAAAATTGTCGGCCAGATTTTCCGCGTTCGTTTCAAGTGGCGAGGTCTCCGCAGCTCGCGTTACCGTGCACGAAGTGCAGTCCGTCTTGGTGCCGAGCTCTTGCCATCGAGCTCGACCTCCACCACTTGAAGAGAATCGAAGTATCCAGCAGACCCGTGATTCATTCCGTCATAACAACATCCCCCTGCTCCTCGCTAGGTATGCATACAATCTTGGCTAGAGCCTCCAAGTACTTGCGGCCTTCATCCAGATGCGTCGGCGGCTTGCACGTGTCCTGGTTGTCAAGAGTCGAGTCGTCGTCTTCCGGCTCCGCGCAGTCAGCGGTGGCATTGGCACCCTTAGCAGACAGCTTCGTGGCGGCCTCGATGAGCCGCATTACTCGCTGGTGCTGCTCCCTCTGCTTCTCCTGCTCCAGCTCCTGCACCAGCCTCTCCCTCAGCAACTCCTCCTCCTGCTCGCGAATCTTGGCGGCGCGCACCTCCGCCGCCATGACGGGCCGCAGGAGGTCCACCCAGGCGCGCTTGCTCTTCTTGCCCTTGGCGTCTCTGGCCATCTCTCCCCCAGGCCCGAGAATCCCTCTCGCCTCCGCCTCCGTCACCAGCTGCCTCAGCGTCAGAGACCGCAGCGGCCG
>JAHWLF010000306.1:0-15974 GCA_024679295.1 Phytophthora parvispora
GGCGGCGGGCGCAGAGCGGCGAGGCGGAGCGAGATGTGCAGGCGAACGGCACGGAGCAGCAGCGAAGTAACGCACAAGGGAGGATGCAGGAGGAAGGAGCAGTCGTGGAGGAGAACGGACGCGTGGATGTGGAGAAAGAGACGGTGGAGCAGCAGAAAGACGCACGTGAAGGTGTCTCGAACGGATCAGCGGATAAGGATACGTGTACGGTCGCAGGTGGAGAGGGGGGTGGAGGGCAGGTGGAGAGCGACGAGAAGCAACCTGAAAGTGAAGGGACCGATGGGGCGGAGGACAAGAGAAAGCTGGAGGCGAGTGTGGATACCGCGTTTGAGGACTTGGAGACGAGCGAGCAAACAAAACCGTCGAGCTCTACACCGGCTCGAGTGCCTTCGCCTGCCGTTCATATCTCTGGAATTGATATGGTGTTCCCAGATGACGAAGTGCCTATTGAATTGTGCCCCTTTTCGAGCGATGGAAGTGTGGACCCACCGCATCATGAGTCACCATCTCGCCGATCATCCACTACTGAAAAAGCTCCAGCTGAGACTGTAGCAGCTTCGTCAACTGCGCCAGCGACACCAAGTGTGGCCCCAGTTGTAGATACAGCACCCACAACACCAGCTTCTGTAACAGCAGAGGAGTCAACGGCGCAGGAAGAAGTGAACCGCAGCACAGGGAGGCGAAAGCGCAGGAAGAAATTGAGTTATTCAGCTCCTCGAAACAAGGGTGTAGCCAATGCGAAACAAGAACAGAAGACAGAACCAGCGTCACCTGCGTTGGAGGAGAAGCTCAGTATCGCTGTCAATGGACATGCAGCTGAAAACGGCGTTGCTGTCGATACGGATGCGCCTCCGTCTCCTGTGTACCCTGATGCTGATGCATCGCATCTGTACCCTTCCACAGCTGAAGGCGAGCCATGGCGGTGGGAAGACGTTGATCCGTATTTCGACCCCCTAGCGCAAAATGATCTAGACAACTTAGTTCGATGGCGCAAGGAAAATGCTGACTTTATAGCCGCGAACCCATCAGCATGGCGCGGCAAGCCGGGTATGGAACGTAAACGTGCAGTATTAGAGGCCATGGTTGCGGATGCGTCCGACGCTACGACTGCCCACGTGGAATTCCCTGTGCGTCGCGGGCGTAATTACCGTGATGTATGGGAAGAAACGGATTTTCTTGAGCAGCAGAAGCGTGATAATTCAGCAGGAGAAAGTCATGCCAAAACTCAAGTGGTGAAGATGAAAAAGAAACGTAAGGGCGTTGCTGATGCGGAAGGCTCTCTGTTAGGATCACATTGCGATCTAGTTTATGGATACGACGACGATCTATTCGAGGACTTAAGAAATCGTCTGGAGAATCGAGTGAAGGCGTGTCAATCGGATTCGACCCCATCTACACCGCCAACACCCCCTATGAGACGACAACATAGCACAAACGTGACAGTGGATGATGTGACATCGGACGCAACTGAACAGGAAGTTGTATTCGATGAAGAAGTTTTGCCAAGCTTCCCGACCCGTCAGTTGCACCCGGCATCACTTGGGCTTTGGAAGCTCCGCAAGAACCAGGAACCCGACTATTCGGTGATTCATCCTGCATCCGTGAATCGTTCGCAAGTACCAGCTCGTTGGAAAGAGGAGATGAAGCGGCATCACCAACAGCAGTATGAGCTCCAACTTCAGCGGACTGATGAGTTTGCAGACCCTAGCGATGGAGATGACGAAGGTACTGGTGATAGCGCGCGCGATCTACTTCGTGCAACCATTTCTAACAGTGAGATTACTGGTGGGCTACCGTCATTTGGCAATTGCGTGGAAGAGGACGAAATCTCGCAAGCGATCGCTGCTTCAATAAGCAAATTGATCCCGCTGTCCTTATATAATTGGCAGACTGCTCAGCTCGTTCATGAAAGGGCTGCGTGCACTATTCAATGTGCGCCAATACTGGAAGGTGAAGCTGCTGCTGCACGAGAACTAGAGGACGTCTTCCTGCAATTATGTCCTCCAGAAGATACTAGCGCAGATACTGTTGTGCTCCCTGGCCCCGGTCCTACACGTCAACCCCGAACGTCCCAGATAAACAGTGTACCACACGACTTAATTGCGTATAGTGTGCGGCACGATATCGCTGATAACTGTTCCCTTGCCGTGGCAGCTTCGGTGGAGTTTGCTCTTGGACTGGGTGTTGGCGATGTGGTAGACGTACTGGACCGGAATGGTTGCTGGAACTATGGTGAGGTCGTGGAGATTTACTCGGAAGACAGGCAGGGGCTCGCCAAGTTCGTGCTATTGCGCTTTTCGTTGTGGTCTGAGAACACCGTTGAATGGGTTGCCGTTAGCGAAGGACGCATCTTACCGCGGGGTGTCGCCGACGGCACACGTCCTTGCTCTGTTGGACCTACGCGCGCTCATCGCATTCGTGTTAGATACGACCAGAACCTTGCGAGAGAGTTGGAGCGTTCGTTCCCTCAACGACATGCGAGACAATCGACGGCTGCTTCAAAAATGTTGGCACAACGACAACATAATGTCGTGACTCGAACGTCGAGCGACCAGCAAAAGACACCGCAGAAACGCAAACGAAAGAGGCCGGCCAAATCCACTACTGTGACTGCACCAACGTAATCGTGAAAAATATCAAAACAGATAGGATACGTATAATGGCATGGGCTCCGACCATTGAGTAAAGTATTGCACCGACTGTCGTCGATACAAGACGCAGCCAAGAAACGCGAGAACGAATCAATGGAGGTCGGTGAGCAATGAACTTCTAATTTAGCTCTGTGTTTCTTGGAGATTGTTACGTATTTTTAGGTAGTCCATTCACTCGCAGTGTCTAAGTCCGAGTCAGGAGTGTCTGGGCACATTGCGGAGCCCATGCCAGCACCCTTGCAGCGCAGCAACTTTCGCTGTCCACCTGATGGCTCCAAATCACCACAGGCTACGGCTGCGATGTCTGCAGGCGTCGCTGCGATGGGCGGTGCAGTGAGTCCGGGAAAGTATCACGCTGAGTTTCCTGCCCGACAGCGCAAACGTCTGCAGGTTGGATCCACGAATTTGTCAAAATGCAACTCCATTGCAGAGGTTAATGGTTTACCCAGTCCTGGACCCACGGAGTCAAACTCAATTGACCGCATCGGGGAAACAAACGTCGCTGCGATGAAAGCTACACTTGTGTCACCGCAACGCAGAAGTTCCCCAAACTACAAATCCAACACTTCAGGCAAGGTGACACCTCTCGTTTTACGGACTGAAGTCCGGCGACTGAGTGCACTGACCCCAACTAACACTAGTAGGAGCACCGATGAACGCCGGGATGGCCCGAACCAAGCTTCCACCACCAAGGCAACTGAACTACCAGGTCTGCAACTTGGAAACAACGGCAACAATACTCACGACGCCTCATCAACGATGCGACCAGCTACTAATCTCCTACCTAACCAAAGTGACACCTCCCGGACTCGAGCTTCCGTTAGTAAGGAGAAGGTAGCTCTGGCGCACAACCGTGCCAAGTTGTATGAAGTGTTTATGGAAAAATACGGTTCCATGCGTGCCGTCTTCCGAGCTTTTGATAATGATGGCAACGGAATGATCTCGGCGCAACGCTTTCATGACATGGTGGAGGCTGCTGAGGTGGACTTGACACCGGATGAGATACGCACACTTTACAAAACCGCTGATGTCAATGGGGACAACACGGTGGCATTTCACGAATTTGTACAAATGTTTTGCCAAAGTGTTACTACTACTGCGGATCCAACCGGGCTAGCCATTAGTGCCTATAGCCCTGTAAAGGACCCGTCTGGACCGACGCGAGATCCAAGTTCGTCGGTGGCAATCAAATATCGCACTCCGTTAGAGCTGTCACCGCGCTCCCGAAGACGAATGAAACAATTACGCAAACAGGTGACTGATGAGCTTCGTCGAAAGCATGGGCTAGCAATTGGTGTGCGTGGTGGTAAGCCTGAACAACTACTTGCGTACGCCTTCAAAAATGTGGACTCAGATAATGACGGCTTTCTGTCCTATAGCGAGGTGGAACACGCGCTGGGTCGTGGGTTCTTGCAAATGGAAGATACAATACCTGCGACCGAGATGCGAGAGATGTTGCAGTTGATGGATCGAAACGGCGACGAGCAAATTAGTCTACGAGAGTTTGTGCACTACTTCGCTGTTGGGGAGCGAGAGGTAGCCACCAACCTGATCGATAATGCGCGGAAGAAAGAGCTCGCAGCCTTGCACGCCAAGCGCACGGTGGAGTTAACACCTCGTGATGTCATCGACCCGCTTTTTGCTCAGCGGAGGGCCGCTATGCTTCAGAAAGAGGAACAGCCCCTGTACATTGAGGAAGTAGTTCCAGGTACATGTCTACCAGAAGAGTTATGCAAACGAACCGCTGCGATCATCAGTGCTAACAGAGGAGCTGCATCCCCAGCCCAAATCCCTGGCGAGGATTTACCAATCTTTACGAGGGAAAGCAAGACGGCACTACTGACTTCGGCGTCGTCATTGCAACTGGAGATAGACCGCCGTCCTGCAACATCATGCGGTACTGGGGGCCCCTCCGTTGCAGTATTGACCCCGGTTTCTCCAGATCGATTTTATCATCGACGACGTGAACGCACGGACTGGACCCGTGTTGGCGTTGGAGGTAATGGCATTGGCTCCGACACTGGGCTATACCAATCTGCGCAAGACCGGTTTTTAACAACAACTAGTGAGGCCTATAGTCCTTTGTATCGTGCACCGCCATCCGCAAAAGGAGACAACGATGACTCGTTCCTTATGATGAGAGCGGGAAAGCCATCGACAACAATCGAGGAGGATGCACGCCGCTCACGCCGCACAGCGAGATACGAGCGAACCCAAGCTCTAATACAAGAATTTGAGGATGCTCATGCTCAGGAGGAACGGCTGAAGGACTGGAAGTCGCGAGCCAACGTGCGCAAAGTCGCAGGGGAACGATTCTGTTACCTCGACACATTGCAAGATAGAGAACAGCGCGTGGCATCTCGCGAGGACCGCATGCAACGCCGTCATGGTGGTGCTAGCTTTTTGCGAATGTGGGCAGGAAGTGCTGACTCGCAATTTAACGCGCATCAACCCTCAGGCCCATAGTTTGGATGGAACGGTTTCGCAAGAACAGTGTTATGCTGAAAGCCATACTTCGAAGTTCTTCTTTAGCATGGCCGCTACTAGGTTTTAATGATCAAAATGGTTTACCTGGGAGGCAACCCCTTGAAGACGTAGGTTGCATTACCCCGAAAACTTCTCGACAAGTTCCGAGGAGTCCGAGTCCTTGATTCGGCGCACCCACTTCCCGGTGGTCGGATCCTGACGGAACTCGGCGGTCCGGTAGTTATACGGGAAGTTCGTTCGCAGGAATCGTGCGTCCTCGTAGATCTCGTGGATCTCTTCGCCCACTTCGAAGTTAGAGAGCGCCGCCAGTTCACTAGTTTTAAAATTGTATGCAAACAAACGAATTAGTAATGAGTAAACAGACGACTCAAAACGAAAACACAAGACATGTACGTGAAGTAGTCCTTCTGGCGAGCTCCGAGTTGGTGCAGCTTCCTCACACCGTCCTTAAGTGTCCCGAGGTAGGCGTCAAAGTCTTCGTACATCTCCTCCTTTGATGGAAGGAGCGCCGAGCCACCAAACACGCGCGCAACCCATCGAGCCTGAAGCTGAAAACAGAGGAACGGCAAGTTGCTGAATGGGAGTCCAATAAAGGCAGCCGTGGGGTCCTCAATAGCGAACAGTTGTTTGTAGACAGGAGCCACAGCGGTTCCGTTGGTCGTGCATCCTAGCACATCAGCAGCAACCTCGTCGCTCATGCTATTAGGCTGGACGAACGCTTGAGGGAACAACAGCTCGGGCGGGAACAAGTCCTTCACGGTGTACAAGTAGCCCGTGCAGTGCATGATCTCATCTGGCGAGGAAATCGAGGAGCCATCCGTGAACACGACCGTACCATCCTCCGCGATGTGGTCAATTGCAGGTTTCAACACGCGCGTTTCTTGAGGATCGATAGCATTCGGATCGTAGTCCAGGGTTGCAACAAACACCTCAGATGCACCACTGCGGGCAAGCTCAAGGGAGATGTCCTGGCCGGATGGTCCGCGGCCAATGACAAGAACACGCTACAGCAATGGAAATGGATCAACGCGTCAGGTCCAATCACCACAACTCGCTGCAGGTAGTAAATGAATGATCCGAACCTTGCCCTTGTAGGGCTCCGGCGTGCGGTACGCTCGCGAGTGGGACACGGTGCCCTTGAAGTTTTCAACACCCTTGATAGGCGCCAGCGAGGGCCGAGAGAAATGGCCGTTGCACACCACAACCCGATCGAACTCTTCTTCGTACTCGCCCTTTTCCTCGGATGACACGCCAATCCTCCACTGGCCGGAGATCTTTGACAGACTCGTGACCGCCGAGTTCAGCCGCACGACGTTGTCCACTTCGTAGTGCGTCGAGTAGTTCTGCAGATACGTGAGAACATCGGCGTGCGAAGGGAAGCTAGGGGTCCCCTTCTGGAAGGGGAACTCCTTCAGCTGCATGATGGCCGTCGGCAGGTTCGTGTGCAGCGACTGCACGTAGCACAGAAAGAGGAAGCAGAAGCATAACACAAGTACTGTCAGCCCCCCCGCCCCAATGAAGCATTGAGCCCCAGGCACTACGCACCTTGTACAACACGGACGACGGGGCGTTGGCGGCCTCGTCGTACTTCCACACGCCGCCCACATTGCCAGCCTTCTCGAACACAACCACCTCGTGCCCCACGTCGCGCAGGCACTTGGCCGTGACTGAGCATCAAGACGCGAAGCTTAGTAAAGCATCAATACCGCCCAGCGCGGAGCAAATGTATGCCACGTACTGATGCCAGCGGCGCCGCCGCCGACGATTCCCACGCGAACGCTCTGTGACTTGATTGACATGGTGCCAATTCCGAACTGGCGGGCGTGGGGTCAGGTGGGATCGGGTAGACTAGCGAAACCCGTCCAATCCAAGGTCTCCGCTGCTGTACGTCAAGGGCACTAAATTGACAGGTTGCAGTACTGGAGCGTCCAAATCGGCCATGAGTTCAGAACGTGTCTCGAGGGACCAGCCATGGGAGAGGAGGACGCTTTACCGGACCAATCTCCATTCCCCCGGCTGGAGCTCTCGTTCGAGGAGCAGCAGCACTGCCACGACCTCAGTCTGCAATTGCTGGAGCGCACGCTGCACAGCTACGACGAGCGCCTGGCCGGGGCCACGCCCAGACACCACGCCAGCCTCGACAGCGCGCGCTGGAAGCTGCAGAAGACGCAGCACAATGCGTCGCTCTACTCCGAGCGCGTTCGCCACATCCGAACGGACCTGCACCTGCCCGACGATAATTGGCAAGACCCGACGGTTCTTCTCATGGTGGGGACCATCCCGGCGCCCTTGGACGAGGTGATGTACGGCATGGCGATCCCTACCTTTGAAGCGCTGAAAGTTCGCGTGTCCACGCTCGGAGACCAAGAAATCGGCGGCGCCATGCTCGCAAGACTCGCCGGGCCGACCGAAGAGAAACCATTCCAGAATTTGTCCATCATGTACATGGCGAGTCGACTGCCGTGGCTCGTGAGCAAGGTGGTCAAACCAAGAGATTTTGTGTTGCTGTCGGCGACCGGAGTCATGACGACGAAAGATGGAGAGCGCATCGGATACGATTTGTTGCAGCCGGTGCCGCTGTTGGAGTGTCCGCCGTTGCCAAAGCCCATGATCCGCGGGAAGTACATGTTTGGCGCGTTATATCGAGAACTGGAAAACGGGAATGTGGACGTGTACCTTCAGCAGTACGTCGAGTCGATGGGCAACCTCATGGAATCCTTCATCATTAGCTCGACGTGGCAGTCGCTTCTCGGGTTTTTCAGATCTCCTATCCTTTCCGAGCACAAGAAGTTGCAGTGGTGCATCGCCAACATGAAAAGCGCGCGTCGCCGAGGACTAGCAAACGAGCTATCCGGATATTCGTTGAATTGCTCACTGTGCTCCGTAGCCTTCGGACGCTCGGCTCGCAGTCGCAGCAGTGACCAGCGCAGCTGCGTATTATGTTTGGCCCCAGTGTGTTCGAATTGTCGCGAGGACCGAGTCTTCAAAGTGCTGGATCGACACCCGAAAAAGAGGCACATGACGATCAGGAAAAAACAAGTGTACGTCTGCAGGCCGTGCTTGGATTTCGTACACAGCCAAAAACCCGCGGATATTGCGCGATTCAACACGACAGAGCAGCTTACTCCAGCCTCGGATTCGACTGGAGCTTCCAGCGATAACCCATTTGTCACGTGGGGTTTGATGTATGGAGATGATCAGCCTACTTGGTCGCCAACGAGGTCGCTATCGATGTCAAGTGAGCAATTTGAGTCTTTTGGCTGGGATGCCGAGCCGTAAAGGGTAACGAAAAGAAAGATTTTGCTCAGGACCGAGAAATCCGTTTCTTAGTAGGTTCATTGCGTTTATTACGCGGATACGGGCCGTGTATTGGTGTATGGCGGGTCGTATGCGTGCATGCCAGAAAATGCACATTTCCTAGCTGAAAATCTTGACGAGGTCGTCAGCGGCAGCATCGCTGGGTTTGTGACGACGGGTCCATTTTCCAGTGGCTGGGTCCAGACTGAAGTCAGCCGAGCGGAAATCGTGCGGGAAGTTCACACGCAAGTAGGCGGCGTCCTCATACATCTCGTGGATGTTCTCATCGACGACCATGCCGGAACGAGCTCCAATTTCCCTGGTTTGCAGGTGAAACAAATGTTAGTGTGGGTGTAACAGAATACTTAAAATGTGTTCGAACTCACGTGAAGTATTCCTTCTGCAAGCCGCTCAGGGAGTGCAGCTTGCGGGCTGGACCCTCGATCTTGCGGACGGTCCCGTAAAATTCCTCGTACATTTCCTCCTTGGACGGAAGCGGGACTGAACCATTAAACACTCGGGCAACCCACTTGGACTGGAGCTCAAAGCACAGGAACGGCAGGTTCGAGAACGGGAGACCGATGAACACGGCGGTCGGATCTTCAATGGAGAAAAGGTGCTTGTACACAGGGGCCACTGCAGTTCCAGCCGATACCGCTGCGCCCAAGCCTTGTGCGACTTCGTCGCTCACACTGTTCGGGGCCACTGCAGTCTTCGGGAACAGAAGGTCCGATGGAAAGAAGTCGTTGATGGTATACAGGTAGCCCGTGCAGTGCATGATCTCATCGGGTGCAGCAATTGAAGAGCCATCCGCGAACACGACCGTGCCATCCTCCTCGATGTGGTCAACCGTAGGCTTCAGAACGCGCGTGTCCTTCTTGTCAACAACGCTTGGGTCGTAGTCAAGAGCAGCTACGTACACCGTTTCCACCCCACTTTCCGCCAGCTCCAGCGAAATGTCCTGGCCGGATGGTCCGCGGCCAATGACAAGAACACGCTTGTTCTGGTACGGCCCCGGAGTGCGGTAAGAGCGCGCGTGCGATACGACACCTGGGAAGTTCTCGATGCCCTTGATGGGGGCCTGCCACGCCCTATTGAAATGGCCATTCGCGATCACGAGTCGGTCGAACTCCTCATCGTACGCGCCCTTCTCCTTCGAGTTCAAGGTGATCTTCCAGTGGCCCCCCACCTTCGACACACCCGTCACCTTCGTGTCCGTGCGGACAACGTTGTCCACACCGAAATGTTTGGCATAGCTCTGAAGGTACTCCAGCACGTCGGCGTGCGACGGGTAGCTGGGGAGACCAGTCTGGAACGGAAAGTCCTTCAGCTGCATGATGGATGTCGGCAAGTTCGTGTGCAGCGACTGCAATGCAAGAGTTACAGATCGTCACAACAAATACCCCGATTCCAGAATTGCTGCATCAACTAAAACGCACCTTGTACAGCACTGAGGACGGTGCATCTGCAGCGTCGTCGTACTTCCAGATGCCACCCAGGTGCGAACTCTTCTCGAACACCACGACGTCGTGGCCAACCTCTTTCAAGCTCTTGGCTGCGACTGTCAAAACACCACAAGACAGCATAGGGTGAGACGGGCATCAAGCTCGAAGTTCCTCCTTCAAGGGTGAACGTACTGATGCCAGCGGCACCGCCGCCGATGATACCAACGCGGACGCTCTTCGATTCGCTCACCATTGCTTCAATTTGGAAATGAAGCGCTCGGATCGACCCGCCGTGGAGCTCTCGGTGCCAAGTACGTCACACTTGTCCACACATCGGCGCTAAAAGCCTATCCTGCACGCACAGCAACAAAGACAAGGGTGGACCGAGGTGAGCTGATTGGCAGATGTCTTCAATGTACCTTGCGCATTTTGGCGATGCTCAGCATGGAGCTCCGATCCGTTTGCTCCGCCAACCTGCATCTATTCATCGCGATTGATGCAGTACAGCAATTGGAGTTGACGGTTGGCCCGAGGCATGGATGTACTGGACGAATCCAGCATCCATCGGCTGAAGCTCCTCCGTGGCTCGCGCTGCAGCGCGAAAGAGAAGTGCGCTGCCGTTCCCATCGCCTGTGCACTGCAACGCGTGACGCGGGGGCTGTATCACCGCAACAGCGTGGATCGAGCGGCCAATGGTCTCACCCACGGCACCAGCGTCACTACGAGGCCTCTGCAACGGGAACGCTTGTTGCTGAGTGTGCAGGCTGAATACATGTTGCTGTCCAAGCTGCAAAGGGTCCTCGGAAGATATTAGTGACACCTTCGTAACCATGAGCGTGACGGTCGCGCCTTCAAAATAGCTTCTCTGAATGATGAACGCAGCGTTAGTTTCGCATCGATTTGGCGAACTGACCCGGTACCTGACAACGTGAGCTGAGAGCGCTCGAGAAGCGTGGCCTCGAATGAGGACCGTCCGCAACTTGGACAGCAGCCTGGTGCTGAGAGGCCCGCATCTAGGCGAGCGCAGCGGCTTCCCGATCTCGGCCCGAAAACTGCTGTTCCTCGTGTGGATGAGTATCGGGGTGGCCCCTCTGCTGCTCCAGGGGAGAAGCTATGTGCGGTTCGTGACCCCACACAAGATTTCCAAGAGTTTGCTGCCTCATGAGGCAGATGTACATGACACTGTTGATCTACATCGCCACTGCCCAGTGGAAGGGCTTTACATCGCTGGAATATGGTGGAATGTGACCCCACTCTACTATTTTGAAGCTGAAGACGGGAAACTCTGCCACTTCGTCGTGCCCCAGTACAACATTCACGGCAACTATTTCCTTGGGAATACACCAACAAATGCGTCGTCGACGACACCGCCAAGCTGCACGAACGACAGCTACGCATTCAAACACTACTTTTACCACGGCAGTATCGGATATTTTGCGTTTTACGAAGAAGCCAAGGGGACCTACTGCACCATCGACAAGACTGCGTATGTGTTGGTCGGAGGCCTGGGGACGTACGACTGCAACGGGGCTCAGCTTGCTTATGATCGCGGTAACACCGAGTACCGGGAATCCTACTGGTACGGCATCAGCGGATCCGTTTGGATAGCATACCGCGTTTTGATGCTCAGGAGGAGTTTCATATCCTGCAAAAGGTATGGCAAAAGGTGTGATCGCATGTGTGAAAGCCTTCGCCTAAACGACGCTGTAGTTTATGTCCAAGAGAGCATGAGACTTTCAGCGTACGATGCCAGGAACTACCATCGATGTGCACTATTGTATCTGCTTGTGGAAGGGCTGATGGGTGATTTGTTCCTGCTAATTGCGCAGGAAGGGATGATCGGGCGCTTGCAGTATATTTCGCTGGGCTACAATTTATCCGGCGTGATGTCGATGCTGTTTGAAATGCTGGAAACGATGCGCTGGCTTGGCGAAAGACTCCGATGTCTTCTAAAGAGGCTTTTGTTTAACTACGAAACGATGCTTCTCGGCGAGTGCGTTTGTGCCGGAGTAATGCAGCACTACCTTACTGCACTAAACCGCTCGAAGGGCTTTAAGCACTCCGAGCCCGCAGCAAAATTTGTCTCGCCGTACGTGTGGAGCTTGGTCGGTCATGGTGTCATCGTTCTGGGTTGCGTGTTGGTTCTGGTATCTGTTCGATCTGTCGGAGCAATTATCTATATGCGATGGAAATACGGTTGCTTTGCAGTACTTACCACTGTGTGCTGCGTAGACACCACGCTGGGGGTACGCGGGAAACTTGTTGTATTAGGCGGATACGCCTACGAAAACGCTAGGTTGTATTACAGGCTTGCTACACTTAAAGCGTTTGGAATGATGAAGATGATGGAGGAGGACGGAAAGGAATTTTTGGTGCTCCACAAGCTGTACTGGGTCGCGATTCCGCGGCGGGACCTGTTCGTAATAGGAGCTGTTCACGGAAGGCAAGTTGAAGCTTGCCCAGAACGGTTTTGTACTGGGGTTGTGACCTCGTTCACTCAGGTGCTAGGCGGGCCTACCGGTGGCTCCAGCACACGACGGTGGCCCAGCAATGTCTTTGGCAACAGAGTAGAGATGGAGCCAGCTACCATCAAACTGGCAAGTCCTCGCATGGCGTCTTCAACCCAAGCGAGCTCTCCCGGAACATCATCTCCGGGGAAAGTCAAAGTTAGTAGACCCGTGCTAGAGTCATTTCGATGAAAGTATTCATGTGGATAATAGTGATATCAGCAACACTGACATGAATGACTTCCAAATTTACCGTGGCGTTACAGTGCTTTGAATGTTCGCCAAGGAGGGTTTTTGCCTTTTCTTCAGCTCATCTATCATCGGTCATCTTGCAATGAAAGTGAGCTGCCTGGTGTCTACGTTTGAAGGATTGAGAGAAGGCCGGACAGCGCACAATTCGCGAAGACGGGGAAAATATTTACTTCTTTCGCTGTGGATGGTGCTCGGACTATTGCCGATGATTCTGCAGCTGCGTAGCTTCGTGCACCTAGTGACACCCCACAAGATTTCGCTACACTTGATAGACCCAGATAGTTCAACCAGAGAAACCGGTGATCTGAGGAAAGTGTGCCCCGTCAAAGAGCTCTACATCGCTAGTGTGTACTGGAATATCATGCCGACTCATTACTTTACCTTGGAAAAGGGCAAATTGTGTCATTTTGCGGTCCCGCAGTACAATGTTCACGGAGTTTATTTCCTTGGTACGGATCATACGAAGCCATCACCTAATATGCAAGAAGATTGTGAAGACGATTGCTTTCCTCTGAGCTACTATCTCTATCACGGAAGCGTGGGGTATTTTGCTTTTTATGAAGAGGGAGCCGGGTCCTACTGTGCTAAGGATGAAAGAGGGTATGTCCTGGTCACTGGACTTGGGTCTTATGATATCAATGGATGTGCGCTGTCCAACAATCAAGCGACTACTGGATACCGTAGCTCGTATTGGTACGGTATGGTCGGGTCGATTTGGATTGTGTATCGATGCACGTTGTTGCGGAGAAGCTACATTCTATGTAGCCACTACCGCATACGATGCGAAAATGCCCAACACACTATTAGTTTCGCCAGTGCTTTCGTCTTTGTCCAAGAAAGCATGCGCATATCACCACACGAAATCGCAAACTATCATCGGCTGATACTGCTATATATTTTGTTTGAAGGAATCATGAGTGAGCTCTTCATGCTGATAGCGCATGAAGGGATTATGAGTCGGTTGCAGTACATCGCATTAGGATACAACCTTTCAGGAGTTTTGTCATTGCTCTTTGAAATAGCTGAATCCTCACGATGCCTTGGAGAGAAGTATCGGTGCTGTCTGAAGCGGATGGTATTTAACCATGAAACTGTACTGCTTGGTGAGCTCATTTGTGCAACAGCCCTCGAAAAGTACCTCACGTCACTCAACCGGACAACCTTAAAGGACACAGCATCCGAGGCAATGGTATTATCTTTCTACGTCTGGAGCTTAATCGGTCATGGCTGCATTGTTCTCAGCTGTATTCTAGCTCTCGTAAGCGTCCGAGCCATCGGAGCGCTTGCTTACATTCAGTGCCGACATGGAACCTTAGCGGTGCTGACTGCGCCTTGCTGCATCGATACAATATTGGGCACACGGTGCAAACTTGTCCTATTGGCAGGGTATGCTTACGAGAATGGAGTGCTCTACTACAAATGTAGTACGCTTGCTGCCTATGGGGTTTTCCGATTGGTGGAAGAGGATGGTTTGGAATATATCGCGACCCATAAACTTCAATGGGCTAGCCCGTCGTCTGATCTGGTTGTCATCGGGCTCGTGTCCGATGGCATTGTAGCTTCATGCAAAGAACGAAGCTGCGATACCCTCTGTAGCATGTTTGAGCGAAACCTTGGTGGTAGTATGAGCGGGGGTAGACACCAACGTCGACTGGCTGGTAATAAGGTTGCTACTACAGGTCCAAGCACGCATGATTTGCTCCAAGTGACTAACCTTTAGTGGGAATTGGCACTTGAACTTGTCAAGAATTTACAACCCCGGGGGGAGACGGCAGATTACTGTGCGTTGAGATTGGTTGGTTAAGCGTGTCTGTTCATTACTGCAGTATGATCATTACTTGCACGGTTCGCTTCGTGCGTTGGAAATTAAAGAAGTTAGCTGTATTAACACTGTAGAGTTGGTGCCGGAAATAAAAAAACAAGCTTATTGCGAGGGATGAATGTATGTACGGAGCAAGATACTTCGGTACAGCAAGCTGCACTCGGGTTTGCAAGCAGGTCTGTGTGCATTCATGGCCCTCTTAACCCCTCTTGTACCGTGGATTTGTGGTCCCTCCCAGCTCGGTGAAGTCGGATAATAATATCGCATGGATCTGCTCCACAGGCTGTAGACCCCTTCTTCGTCGATTTAAATTCTGGTCCAGTGTTTTTGGCTTTGATTTATTCATCAGTACTATCTCAAACGATCTAATCCTTTGCAGACGACTCCATGTCTTCTACCAGCCGAGAGCCGTGCTTCTTCGTCAACCGCTCCGTCAGCATTTCCTTGAAATCATTCATGATAGCATTCTCACGCTGCTGCTTCTCCTCGAAGTTAATCAGTGCCAACGCACGCTTCTCTTCAGCCGTGTACACTTGGTTTTCCTTTCGGATGCGGACCGCATTCATACGCTTGTGACGGCTACCGCTCATCACGTAGCCAAGATTCTCCAAATTCTCAATTTCCTCGCCGTTCCATCCGACTTCACCACGACGCGGAATACGCATATTTTTCTGCACGAACTGCGCGATAGCAGCACCTTCACCAGGAAGAAGTGCTTTACCATAGTTCAATGACGACGCAGCCGTCTCTTCAGCTGCTGGGAGTGGCTTCGGTCCAATCTCCTCGTCACTGTCGTCAGCGTGTCGAGATCCTTGCACTGCTTCCTTAAACTTGGCCGCTTCCCTTCGCTCATCCTCATCCCCGTCGCTCATGCTGCCCCGACTGTCGACACTCTGTCTGCGAGCCCTGTCCTTTCTCTCAGAGGCCACCGAAACATCGGAGTCGCTGCCGCTGCGACTGACGTCGCTCTCACTCTCGCTGCGTGAGCGTCGACGGCGTTTGCGTCTGCTCTTGCTCTCCTTCTTGTGCTTCTTGCTTTTCTTCGAGCTCTTCTTCTTGCGAGTCCGACGTGACGACTTGGACGACTTTCGCTTGCTTTTCTTGCGGCGACGCCGTTCCTCCTCACTGTCCGAGCTGGGAACCTCCGACTCTGAGGCGCTGAACGACCTCGATCTCGACCTGGATCTGGAACGGCTAGACCGCGACCTCGATCTAGAAACTGACCTAGATCTAGATCTGGACGGTGAAGGCGTAAGCTCCCTCTTCTTCTCCTTCTTGATCTTCTTCTTCATGGGCGGGGGACTCGGGATCTCCGCCCAGATGCTGAAGCCCTTCGCGTCCCTCTCCCGCTTCCTCTCTTCAAAGAAGTCGTCGGTCTGGTCGTTGCTGTACCTTCCTCCTCTGCTCTTGAAGCCGCCGCCGCTGGAGCCCGTCGTGGGGCCGTAGCGACCCATTGGCGCGCGGTCCCCGCCACGCCCATTGGGCGAGCTTTGGCGTCCTCGACGAGGGGAAC
>JAHWLF010000307.1:0-15708 GCA_024679295.1 Phytophthora parvispora
CGCGCACGCACAAGGCCAAGCAGGAGGTCATCCGCGCGCTGCTGCGCGGCGGCCGCCTGGGCGACGACACGCTGCCCGCCAGCTTCTTCCACGCGTCCATGACGCGCGTGGAGATCGTCGGCGCCAAGATCTCCACCACCTTCGTCGAGATGGTGCGCTCGCCAGAGGCGGAGGGAGATAGAGCGACTTTGAGGCTAAAGTGTGTCGCTGTTTGTGTGTTGGTTTGCTGTCCGTGGGTCGCTGCTGTCTGCAGCTGTCGAAGATCTGCCCAAAGCTGCATTCGGTGAACTTCTCGGGGTGTTTCCGACTCACGGACGACGCCATCGAGGTGCTGCTGAAGAACTGCCCAGGTTTGTTGAGGGGGTTTGGAGTCTCAGGTGTGGGGTGACTAAGATGTTGCGGGGTTGTGGTGTTCGGCAGACATCAAGGAACTGAATATCGAGAACTGCCGCAAGTTGACAGACGTGACGCTCGATCATTTGCGCAAGCTGGCGCCGAAGCTGCAGGTTTGGGGCCGCGTTCATGGATTTGAGCTCTTGCGGGTTATGTGGTGACGGAAGTGGTGTGGTGTGGTTTGTGGGTGGGTTGGATGTTGCTGTAGAGCATTGACGTTGGCGGTAACTTCAACATGACCATTCCTGGCATCACCAAGTTGATTGAGAAGCACCCGAATCATTCCAAGTTCGCGCGCGTGCACATCTCCGGCCACCCCGTGACTGACCAGTATGTTCGAGGGGAGCAGATGTGAATGATGCCTTGTTGCGCTAATATCACGTGCCTGCTGTGTATTTTTTCCTTGCAGAACAATTAAAACCATCATGGCGAAGTGCAGGAAACTACATAGCCTCAGTGTCGGCTATTGTGCTATCACAGATGAGGCATTAATTGCACTGCTCAAGAAGCGCGAGTCCGTATCTCGCTTATGCTTGCACTGGAACATCGCCATTACGTGAGTTCACGGCTAGATTTTATTTGAAATCAGCATATATCTAACCCACTTGGTTACCCATGCATCGAAATGTAGCGATAACCTGCTACGATTCCTTGGATCGGAAGCCCGGAACCTGCAGGAACTTAACTTGTGCGGTGTTAAGAGTGTTTCGGCAGACGTAAGTTTAATATTGCCTTCGTGACGTAATTGCTACTCACAAGACTAACTGCAATATTTATCCTCCCTGTATGCATAGGCAATTGTTGCTGCGATCCATGCCAAAATGGGAGTCAGAAGCGAGCTGCTAGATCCTGCAGTGCCCCAGCCATCACCTGACGAAAACACCGAGCCAGAGCGCAAACGCCTCAAAAAAATTGACTTCCGCTATACAACGTAAGTAGTCAGCTCATCTGCTGAAGTATATTCTGGCTGACACTTCGTATTGCTGCCTGCACCAGGGTCACAAAGGAAGCAGCTGCAGCGGTCAAGGAGCGGTATCCTGAGCTCCAAGTCACGTTCTAGTTCGTGTGCAAGTGTCGTTGCAACTGCAATACATCTTCTTGTGAATCCTTATATTGATTTGATTTACTTTTTCTATGTGAAACATGAAACTACGCACGGCCATTGATGAGGCGCTCTTACTCCATGCCATCGTCGTCAACTTCGTCTCCTGCGTAATAAATATCTTGTCCTGCTGTCTGCTCGTCGCCATCGAGGCTGGTGCATAGAGTAATAGCTAGCAGTAACTTTTCCCGCATGATTTCCTCGCTTGAATACACAGGCAGCTCAATGTTGAAGAAGCACGTGTCGGCCTTGGGTAGAAGTGCATCTTGGTTTACCCCGTCGTCTTGGGGTGGTGCCTTGATAAGTAAGCGCGTGTGCGTGCGATCGAACTCGGCGTCATCCGCGGGCAAAGTGTCTTGGCCCCAGGCAAAGTTAATAAAGCGGCGTTTGTTCTCCTCGCTGAAGCTCGATAGTACCTTCCAGAAAGTCTCAAGATGCGGAAATTGCTCAGGGCTCATGCCAGATGAGTAGCGAGTGTGTCTCTTCAGTAATTTGACATCGATTTCGAGGCTGCCGCTCACCCATTGTTGCAGTTCAGACCACACGCATAGCTGTAGCAGTTGCACCGGTACGATCTTGCCAAGGCCGCGTAGCATAGCGTCCACCTGTGGTTTGCACTCTTGTAGTCGAGTCGCCTTTACGAGTCGGATGTACTCCTTTGCATTTGCCTTCGTTACTGGAAGATGCAGCCCTCCGGCCTTGAGCTCCACAACAGTGCCATCGCTGAGTGTTGTAGTGAACGAATCAAAAAGTACCTCGTCGGGATCTTCGTCGGGATTGGAGGCTAACTCCTCGAGAAATTTCAGACTTTCACATAACGAATGATCCACACTTTCAAGATCCGCCAGAACGAGGCTCTGTTTAACCAACATTTTCCATACCAGAGGCGCCAGGCGAAGGTTGAGTCGCACCCCCGTTCGTAAGCAACAACCCATCAGAATTCCAACAAATTCGAACATTTGCAGCAGGTCTTTTGAAGTACTGCTTGGTTTGGGCATGTAGCGCTCACGGAACTCGCCAGCTTTCATCACATTATTTTGCGTCGGAATGAATAGCGGGTTATCACTGGCAAGTAATTCGTTTGAAATATCATTGAAGAGCTGACGGTATGGACCTCCTTCTCCCACCACGTTTTCGCCGGCGAAAATGACAATAAACGACACAAACGGATCGCTTGCGCCTGATGGCCGCTTTGCCCGCAATAAAGACGGTGAAATTGCACTCAGCTGCTTCATCGTGGACGCGAACAGTGATAGCTTTGGGTCACGGAGAGTCAACAACGAACAAGACACATCTGTAGCGCTAGAACTCATTGCACCACGCTTGCCAGCGATCTTCCTTCGATCAATCGTTATCATTGGGCGCTTAGCATTGGCATCAACGAACACCGAATGCGCCACGGTGGCATTGTCTTGTGTTTGTGCAAAGAACCGAATCTTCACCCCAGGGAAAATCAGCTGCCGTATCGACACGATACGACTACGCAGCGAGCTTGGATCACTCCACAAGCGAAGGTTCACAAGAGGTAATGCTCCCACCAGCAGCTTATTCAGTGACTGCAATACTGAGAACCGTAATCGCAAGTCTCGCGTTTCAAGTGATACTAGTAGTGAGTACTCACGTACATGTTTCGCGTTCAAATGACTTGGGCATAAATCCGTCAGCAACAGTACACCCATTCTTCCGCTGAGCTCGCGGCACACTGCAATTAGTTGACAATCCATCTGATGCGTCCACTTCCGTTGTGCTTCCATCGCGTCATCCTTCGATCCATAGTGACTAAGCTCGAATTGAATGTCATAACCAGACGATTGCATCCATCTGTATACTGCGAAAGGCTTCTCCTTTATCTTCGATACCGTATCTGGAGAGATTAATTCGCTCATTCGCTCCTCGCTAGACAACGTATCCCACGCTCGGTCTTGCTTCATAGTTGCAAGAGATGCGAACGCGTCTATTGCCACCTTGCTGTCAGTAGATGAATAGTAGTGAGCCGTTTCTCGTGCAAGAAGACCGCGAAGCTCTACAGACACACCAGTTGCAACATTATTATGTGATACTGTTTTCTGGAACAGCCTGTGGCGTAGGAAATCGGCCAGTTGTACCGGAACCTCGCCAGTTCCATCGGCTACGCGTGCCATGTCAACAAACCGAGCAGCACTCAGCTTGTATTGAGTACCTGCAACAGTGTCCACACCAATTGACCTGACGCCACCATTCTCATTGTCGTCGCCGGTCACATTTCCTCCGACAGGTACTTGGGGAGGGGGCACTAATTCAGCGCTCCGTTCCATCGTGCATGCGTCACAGTTAGTATTTGTCCAACTGTTTACAAATGTGCACGTTGTACATGCCCAACCGTCCGCGGCAGTATCACCTGCCTCTTGCGGGGTTGCTGGGGGCTGTGACTGCGCCTGCACTTCTCTAGCCAGATTTGCCAGCTCAAGGGGTATCGGAGAGCCGCACGCAGCACATTCCACGTCGGAAAGAGAATTTTCAAGCGTGCATACACTACAGGCCCAAACATCGCTACTTGGGTCCGCGCCGTCGCCAGAACAGTCGCTCGCGTTACTTGATTTATTGTTTGGATTGTCAGCAGGTCGACACACAGCTTCGAGTTTAGCCAGCAACTCTGTATCTTCCATTGTCGGTACCCCGCCCTCAAATTCAAAGGTTTCCTTAGGAATTCGAGTTAGGAGGTTAGCGATTACATCTGCTCGACCGATATCCACCATTGCATAACCCAGCGTTTTCCCCTCACTATCAACTGGCAAGTAGAGAATGTTGGAAATGATGCCAAAACGGGTAACTGTTGCGGCTGAGTACACGTTTTGATCATCCGCTTCTCCGCACTCTTCCAAAGCCAAGTGGACAAGAAAACGTGACACGCTTGCCTCCAAGTCCGTAACATTTGATGTACAGGGCAAG
The DNA here is from genome assembly GCA_024679295.1 of Phytophthora parvispora. Taxonomy (NCBI): domain Eukaryota; phylum Oomycota; class Peronosporomycetes; order Peronosporales; family Peronosporaceae; genus Phytophthora; species Phytophthora parvispora. The sequence continues at coordinate 4,424 of JAHWLF010000307.1, forward strand.
TTCTGCAAAAAGATGATCCTTTCACTGAACAAGTCTTGAGATGCCAGTGTATTATGCGCTGTCTCGATTTCCCGAATAGGCGCCCGACCACAGTAAATTCGCTTGAAGGCATCAGGAGTTGCAATCTCCCGTTTCCCCTGCGCTAATACTCTCGTAAACACAGCCATTCGCACATATTCTTTCCACCATGCACCTCCAAGTATAGATGACGAGCCACCTTTTAGAGACGACACTTCTTCAACCAAGGCTATCAACTCGGCGAGCTGTTGCGTAAACAGTGAATAGAGTCCCTTTTGGGTGGTTCGCTCGTTATCATACACGAACGTTAGCTCTTTCACCAAGCCTGACAATTTCGCAATCGGGACAGCGTGCATAGCTCCCTTGCTCAATGCAAAATTGATTAGTTTTGCTGTGATCTGATATACAGCAGTTTTCGCATTTGATGGGAGGCAAGCTGTAGTCGCAATAAGATACTCTACGAGCATATTCAGTGCGGTCGTTAATATGGTCTCCACTTCGTAATGAGAAAGCTGCACCGAAAGCAATTTCTGGTAAATCTCTTCGCATAACCACAAGGCCAACCCAAAATCGGCCGTGAAAGCATCAACACGAAACTTGTATCGTGCGTAGGTTCCCTGGGACATCCGCACGTAACATTTATCGCCTGGGACGACTAATGATGGCAGATAGCTCAGCCCACGCTTATCTCCAAAGTACCCGAATAAGCGGTCAGTGCAACGTTCGTCGCGGAAGAATTCTAGACTGCTCCCTGCTGGCAAATCCATGAGGACGGGATGAACTGCGAAGGAGAGCACTAAGCAAGTTGCATCGGGCACGTGGATGAGAATCAGTGGTTGCGGAGGGCTGTCACTTGTCACCATGAAGGATCTACTTCGCAAAAATGCACTGGACAAGTCGAGACTCGCTTTCAGCTCCGCAAGTAGTGCCTCCATTAGCAGGTAACGGTACTTCCGCGTGGAAAAGGCAGGGCTGACTTCGGGTTGTTGCAACTTGGGCTGTACGGACTTTAACGAGGTAGTGGAACTTGCCGTAGCAACCGACGAAAGCGAACCCGAAACAGAAGAGGTACCACCGTATGCTGCTTTTTTGCCAGTAAGGCCACTGTGTTTCCCACGTTTTTTGTGCTTTTTTGCTGGCATTGTGACCGTAACACTGGCGTTCTCATCGTACGACGTCGATCGATCCATTACTGGGGGCGCAGGAGTTGTAGCAGCACGCTCAAACTGTTTATTCAGAACTGCCTGCAACACCGTGATCAATGCCGTCTTTGAAGAAGCCTTTGGACGCAAGTAAAGGTTGCCATTGATGTCTGCTGGCCCGCCAAATGCTGATTCGAAAATTGTTCCCATTTCAGAAGACAGCACTTTTTCAGGGCATCCGAGGTCAGCTGCTGCGGCTAGTTTGAGTAAATCAGCCAAATTATAGCGACTCGCTAGGTCCTTGGGCAGTGGTGCAGCTAGCTTCAATGTCTTGGGGGCTGGAGAAAGGACTGTTGACGACGCGGACGGCAACGGAAATGGTGATGAGCTCGTTCTTACTAGGCTTGTTTTTCTAGTCTCGATCGATAGCATCATGGCATGTTCAGGAGCAACTTGCAGTAAGTCGAACACACTTTTCCGTGCTAAGCTGTAGATGAGTTGTTGGTTCATCACCTTGAGCCGCAACCTACTCGCTTCAAAGTCGGTCACCGATTGCTCTGAGACTGAGGATGACGATGACATTGAATGCAAACTGTCAACGTGATACCACCAGTACTCACTAGCTGACGTCGCAGGGTTTACGAGTTGAAGCAGCACCATGCCGGATGGATTGACAAGTCGAACAGTTCCCGAGTGACCTAAAGTCCACAACATCTCCCGGGACCAGCCCGCAACATCGACATTCTCAGAAGCGATCACATATCGACCACCAACTTCCACGTCATCAATTTGCAGTGCAGACCAATCCGTGTCTGGGTCAGGGTATTGACAGCCGGATGGTACGTGACCATCGCAGAGTGTGAACGCAATCTTTAGTGCTGCTGCCGCATTACCTTCCCTCAGCGGCTCACGTAGCTGAGCGAAGAAGTAATCCATCTCGTAACTCTTAAAAGATCCCGACACGTACGTCTCAATCGCCGGTATTACGTTTTTCTCCCAGTATTCCAGCATTTTGTTTCGTCCCGAGTGTTGCGGCAAGTCTGTGCGGGATGAGAATGCGTAAAGGTTGTAGAAATACTCTGATGGGTCAGGTAATGATGATAGTCCCTCATGGACAGAAGCCACAGAAGAGGATGGCTCGTCAAGTGCAGACATCGGTGGGCGAAGAACAGACGTTTTCTCATCGCAAGCTGTAAACGAGCTTGACGAAATCGGCCGCGTAGCGAGAGAGAAATGAACTTCTCGCGAGCGAAGCCACTCCATTCGCCATAGTAAAGCACGCATGTCCGCAATATCTTCAACTTTCAAGTCTCGCACACACAATTGGGCAAGCTGGAAAAGAATTGCGGGGCAATTGCTATTTGTCTGTAGCACACAGTGACAAATCAGAACTTCGTCAGAACTCGGTCGATTATTCCGCTCAGTACATGCACAGGTAACTTACAGAGATCACCTGGTTATCAAACAGTGATGGCCAGGTTGGCGCCATATATGCAAATGATTGAATTAGGGCGCATGCCAGCTCCCAACGTAGTAGAGTTGCAGCTGAAGAATCAGCATCGTCATCCCCACCTTCTGATGTCCACACATAAATTTGCTTCACCACAGAACAAAAAGGAACAACCAGTGGCTCAAGCGCTTCAATGGAGTCTCCATCAAGACAAATGCCACTGATCGCTCTAACCTCGGAAGTTGTACGCTGGTAAAAGCTAATGCCATCATCACTCTCAGATTCTCCATTTTGAGCGCCTTCCCCACAGTCCATCGTTGCAATGACAATGTCGTCGTTGCCGAAGGCGTACGAGTAAATTACCCCTGTTTGTCCCATTCTAGCTTTGTCAGCAACATACCCCGACAATGAAACAACCCCGCCAACTCGTAACGGTTCGCGAAATCCACCAAGGATTTGGGTCGCACCCAGAATCAAGAAGTACGATTCACTTGGTAAGGGGCCCAACTTGGCCGCAAGCTGCCGGGGGGCTCTTTCAAGAACTTCCGTGAGCGTTCTCAGAGTGCTACTCCGCCACTTCTCCATCATTGGACGATTAGATGCGATTAAACGTAGCAAGGCAATCATTTCCGATGCCAATGCTCGTTTGTCTTCGATGTGATGTCCTTTTTGCCGTATCTTCGAGTTGACGAGAGCCGCCTTCCTATTAAAGGCATTGATGACATCTCGACTAGTTCTTCTGGTCGGACCTTTCTCAGTTACCAAGGTCGAGCGGCGGTGGGAGAGCCTCGAAGATCCGGGCTCAAGCGAGAATTGAATTTTACTTTCCCAATCATGCAAACAATTAATGTTCTCTACGTCGTCAGAGTGTGCCACAGTCACCAAGAACCCGAGCTGCGCGAGCCTATCTGCAGTATCGCAACACATTTTTCGACTGCCAGAACAATAAACAGCATAACCTTGGGAGTCTAGTAGCACACGAAGCAAATTTCCTTTCCACGGTTTTGACCCAACCAAGGCGGTCTCGGGAACAACACTTCCACCTTTTGAGCGTGGTTGGAGCAAGTCGCCACTGCCAGTTGTATCTGTCAAGCGGACAAACAGGTGCTCCAAGTTATGCGTTTGATTCATGTAGCAGGTCGTGCACAAATCATAGTTGGGGCATGTAAAGCACTTAAATCGGAAACCACGCAAGGGACTTTGGTTACATCCGTCACATCGCACGCTCGGGTGCTTCATGGTGGCTTGTGCGGCTGTGCATTCAGCGACCGCTTCCGTTACAGCTTTTTCCACGGCATCCTGGCCATCACTCACCTCGATCGGAATTTTCAACGAGCTAATATCGGGCACCCCGACGGTGTTAACTGCGTCAACCAGTTTCTCAACTGCCAACTCGTTCCGGAAAATAAGAACACAATAGCCAGCCTGCTTGTCAGGTGTATCGTTTGTCGCAGCCAAAACTGGTTCTGTGTCGACAGCATTCGGAATGGGGGATACCATCTCTCCAACTTGCTTCAGCAGAAGCTCTTGGATATGTAAGCCAATAACAATCTTTCGTCCAGATTTACACTTGGCAGCCACTCTAAGTTCAAACATCGCATCTCCCAACGCCTCAAGAGCGTAGTGAAGGAGTCTTATGCTTGCCGTACTTAAGCTTGATATATCACTAGAGCTCATCGCGATATCAATTGCTTTTTGAATCCACCATCCAAACGCTTCGGGCCACTCATAAACATAAGCAATTTTGCTCGCAATCGTGCAAATGATGCGATATATCGCTTCATCTGCGGTTACTGAAGCGTCGTATTCTTGACTGGCATCTTGTGCAGAATGTTTTTGCGCGTTAGCACCCTTGAGTGAAAAATGCTTGTATAAGGTGCAGAGCTCATTAAGTACCACCTCCAACGGCTGCTTCCATGACGCATCCCATACCCCGCTAGCAGCTCTAAAACCAAACAATTCTTCCGCGAACAGGCGTAGCAAGATCCACGCAACATCGCCCACTTGTCCGTGTACTTCAAATACATTCGGAAGTCTAATTGCGTCATTTCCGACTGCATCGTTCACTTCCACAAAGCATGGGTCATGTAAATCCATTATCACTTTCGAAACTTTCTCCAAGCCAAACACTCGACCCGAAATACTGTCCATAGAATGTGCACAATTCCAAACATCCGCCAAAGCCACAGTTCGGAAAGCCGGGAGCGCGTCCTGCGACTCCGATACTTTAGCGATGGTCTGCGCATACGAATTGAGTCTGCGTACATGCAAGAGGATCGAGTTATTATGACAACTACGCATAAGCTATTATATCAGAACACGAATAACAGTACGTACGCAGTCGTCATTCGCGCGAGAAGGCGAGGGTCAGCCAAAGCGCACCCTGAGAATATTCCGTCATCTTGCACAAGGTGGCTTGAAGGAACAGCATAAAGAACACGACCGACAAAGAACTGGGCCATGTCTTTGTTGGTTAGCTCCTCGAACATTTCCTTGCAGAATACAACGCCAGTATATCGAGTTTCCAGACGGCTTGAGTGAGCTGTCGAGCATGCTTCTAAAGCAGGCACAGATACTGCACTGCACAAAAATTTGCCCACATCGGAAAAACATTCGAACGTTGTCGACTGGTTTGGTTCCGAGACTGATTCCAGGTTGACATTTCCATACTTGACGCAACGCTCCCACCTTTTCAGCAAGAAACGAGCTTTAGCCGAAACAGCTCGCGCAACAGCTTCATGTGAGCTTGGTACCTTCTCGTTGCTAATAAGATTGGTCTCTTGTCGCGCTGACGCTTCCTGCTCCAAAAGATCGTGAACGGACTTGATACAAATTGTCATATCGCTTTTCTTGAAAGCCACACCCTTCAGCTGGCAAAGTTCCGATAGCCTGTCCAAATTGTCAGCGTAGCGCTCCATCAATTCGTCTAAGCTGACCCTATCCACGCACAGATAGTGCCATTCACTGACAAGTTGTACTTGACGCAGCATCCATCGCTCCAATTTTCCAAGCTCAATTCCAATGCGATGGAAAAGCGCATTTTCAGTATCAGTGGGTAGAGTAATTTGATCTTGCACGCTGTTCAACCACGCATCTAATTGTCGATAGTTTGATCGGATCAAAAAAATTGCGGCAGCCTCTTGTAGCGACTTAGTCCAGCAATCTGTTTCATACCGCGACGGCAAATCCCGAAGTCGGACATATCTGGAAAGCGTCTCGAAGAATGACTCTCCTTCTGGGGTCCGATTGACGATGTTATCGACAAATTTCCATTTGTCACACTTCAGAATATTGCAAGTAGGGTTTGTTAAATTGAATAGATGCCGCTGCATTATCCAGGGTTGACATCCTTTCTCGACGCTTTGCAGCGGAAGCCCACGCAAAAGTTTATCTCCAATAATGCTGCAAGCGTTCGCTGCAGCACACCCTAGTTCAGGGATCCATGATGTACGTGGATTAGCAAACAGCCCGCGTACTGTGCATTTGAGACCCCATCGCTGTTTATCACCGACCCCGTTGCGACCTTGTGTAGTCGCACACAGCATTACCGTTGCTGTATCCCCTACAATTGTAAGCCCTCCAGCTGGCCAGTTTCCGCGTGAGTATGAGCCATAAAAGCACCCACCATCTTCACCGAATCCAACATCCCCGTACGAAAGTCGATCAGCTTGGTACCAAGCTAACCCAGACGTAATAAACACGATATCAGCTTCACCTGATGTACGGCATCGCGGGTCAAACTCAAAGTGTAGGACACTCGAGCCTGGAATGTGTACTACACGGCGAAACACGGGCTGCGTGTGGTTGTATGGATGGGGTGTTTCTACTACTTGATATCCTCCGAAAATGGCTGCATCTCGATTTGTTTCCCTGGACTGCCTTGCCACGCACGTGCCTTCCTCTGAATAAACGAGGGCATCCACGGTCTTCGTTAACGTAACTAAGCGGTTGCGGAACCCGTCCGAAAAGTGATCCGAAAAGTTCGGGATGAAAGCGATAACTAAAGGTAAAATCGTCCCAACGACAGAAAACCGTAAATCGGAGCCACTTGACGTGCGGTAGCAACGAAGAATGTCCAGTGAACTGTCGAAGCACGCTCGTGAAAAACGCTCAAATGTTGCAATTGATTCTAGCACATGCTGTCCCACCTCCTTTAGGGAAGTCGTCGGCGTTAGCTCGAGGCTGGCAGCGAACACTCGAGCGCAGCAATAATTCAAAACACAGTGCAACGCTTTGCTAACTGGAGTCAGGAATGGCAAACCGTGATCATCAACTACCCATTCTTCTCGCTGGGCACTACTCCATTCGAGCTTGGACAGCGCAAAAAGTGCCTCCAAAAATCTTGAAAATCCTGTGTCTTCCGTGGGTACAAAATCGGCAATTGCAATGCGACCGTCATCCAAGGGGCTGTAGAGAAGCCTTCTCAGTAAATCCACCCCGCAATCACGTTTAGTTTGCAAAACTAAGGAATTGTGTGGCTTCAGCAAAACCGAAAAAAATGAGTCTGGTAACCCCGGCGACGTTAGTGGTGTTTGCACAGGCTTTTCGTGGGATGTAGCACCGATAACTTCCTCACACGCGGAAATAAAAAAATCAGAACGGCAGTTCAGACAGAAGATATTCTTGCGAATTCCCCAAACCAGAAGGAACTGCGCGGATCTCACAACTTCAGAACGCTCGTAGTGTGATACCGTATCTGGAGACAGGTATGCCGCGGTTTCGCCACCGAAGAGATGATCCGCAACACCCCTTAACGTGCGTTCTGTTTCTTGGAATAGCCGTTGCATAGTTTCATCGCTTGGCTCGACTTTCATCGTGACACCTACTAGCTCGAACTCTTGTACAGTCTCCGTCAAAATGCACAGAAGATCGGCTACAAGTCTGATGACACCGTCAAGCGTCTTATCCGTTGGGGTGTTACCGCTTTCACCGACCCATCCTTTCTGAGCCGAAAGCAGCTTACAGTAAGAATTAATCGCTCGGATGATTTGAAGCAGGCCATCGTCCTCAAAGTCAACACAAAACGGGATGATGTGGCCCGGTCGATCCTCAATACGAAGCCTATCCAGCTCACTCAACCGTGCTCGAATATTTTTCATTCGGCGATTTCTTGATTTCGTTCCCGACTCAGCATCCTTGCTTCCTACTTGGGCATCGGATTGTTTATCGGTTGATGCTGGTTCGCGTCCCGTGCGGAACAAAAGGTCTTGCAAACCCGCGCGTGGATGTTTGTATGCTGGAAATGAAGCACGCCTTCGCATGAGTTCAGCGATTTGCGCGATAATCACCTTCCCACTATCCGCTAGCGTGTCGCATTGTGTGTTAGCAAAATCTAGGAGACCATTCTGCTGGGCATGGTCCACATACTCCTCCAAACAATTTAAATATCCGGAGAATACAAGAATTCGTTTCCGTGTCATATCGACGCATATTGGAGATCCAGCGGGAATCCCCTTGAGTAGTATGGGCTTATCCGCAAGCAACGCTCCATTCTCCAGCGAATAAAACCAGGACGCATCGCACGAATTTGCCGCACGTTTCGATTTTTCACTGTGTTCATCTCCGACAGTGTACAGCCCCGGGGGTGAAACTATGCAGAGCTGCTGGCGGGTTGCGTAGAATGTACCGGCAATGAGTAGCACCGGATCGAGGGCGCCTGATTTCGGCTTTGCAGCAAGAACAACACTTGAAACGGTGGGGATAACCATAGGTTCTCGCAGATACGAACCACAAGTATGCAGCCACGTGGATGCTTCATTTAGTTGATGACCATTTCTTCGCAGGGCTACCTGGCATTCCTTCCAGGAATACAACCCGCGCCAAAACGCTGCAAGATTGTTGACCATGTCTTCCTCCGTCTGTTGCGCTTGGTTTTTCTTCTCTTCCTTCTTCTTCTTCAATGAGACTTCCCTTTCACTTTCAGCAAATAATGAGGCATCGACAGAGGAAAAGGGGTCTGTAGCTTCAGTAGATTCCGAGGATGCGAGATGAGATTCTCCGTCAACAGGCTCAACATCAAAGCCAGGGGCTATGTCAACGGAGGCAGTTGCGCTGGTAGCAGTGCCATCTTCAGCAGGGCCGCCTTCAGGAGTAGGATTCCCAACCGGTTTGTCGATCACCGTCGCAAATAAACACGATTCGCACAAATCAAAGTCACACCCTGAGGTGCACCGATAGCGTTTGGACGAATTATCTCCAAAGCAGTTAGACATACCTCCATCGCACATCCATGAAGTTTTGGAAGTACACAATGCAACGGTATGGGAGTGAAGGGCAGAAAGGGTCTCCACGCCATTTTGGGTATCCGCTTCCGTATTGGCAGCACTGGCACCTTGTTTTCGTTGATTTCCCGATGGAGTTAGGTCCAAGAAAAGGTCAATGTCGGGCTCTTCCAGTCTCATGATGGACGTGATCGCATTAACCTTGTGTCGGTACAGTACAAACTGGTGGCGTGGTAGTGGATCGGGTTCGCTCTCACGATCAGCTTCTTTAGTGCTCTCACCGTCATTGGGTTGTCGGAAACTAGTATCATTGGGAAGTGGCTTCTGCTCAATAATTTGGCCATCAACTTCAACCACTACGTACAAGTCGTAGCATCCTTCGGCTCCCCAGCGGTACGTATTGACGCGCTGATTTTTATCCCATCGCACTGTTACCCCACTGCCCTTTACACCTCCCCACGTGCTAATACGCTCAACAGTACCCGGGCTACCCTTTTCGCCGTCTTGGTTGGACCATTTCCAATCAGGGCCACGAATGACACGATCTCCCACTTGAATAGTGGCGGTGCCAGGAGATGGGGGTGGCGATTTTGGTTCACTATCGCCTTTTCCAAGCACGGCATTCACAATTTCACTCACAGGCGTTGACTTCCTTGATTTATGCGAGCGGCTTCTGTGCTTGCGGTTGCTGCTTGATTTGCTTGGCGAAGGCTTTTTGTAGGTATCGATACAGCGGATGGTGAAAAGATCTACACCATCCGTAACCATAGCGTAGACACTGCTTTCAGTTGTCGCTTTCCCAATTAGAGTACGATTGGGAGCCAAAACGAGCTCTTGCACATTTTCCAGGTCGGCAGTTCCAATGCGATCCACACGGTGACCAGGCATAACAATTGTACGACAGTAAAGCGAATCACCAATACAACAAAGCCACGACCGCTCCGCATCACGGCTACGGACATATTCCTTGTTGTGCGCATAGACAAAATCGCGGACGGTCGTCCCATGCCCTGTGCCAATCTTGAAAAGCCCCGATCGCCCGTAAATATACAAGTACAGACCATCCGTCGCAATAGCATCACTTGTAGAAGGTTGGTACGAACAAATCTTCCACTGGGCGGATAAATCTCGAGGAAATGTTGCTCCAAGTGTAGGCTCTGTAAGATGTTTAGCCAATCGCGAGCAATACAAATCCAAAAGCGACGCCATTTCAGGGCGAATTGACGTATCATCCTGCACCAACCTGTCGCTAATACAGGTAGTCTGCCCCCACTGGACAAATAACAACGCCGCTCTGCTTAAAAGCGTAAACGATTGCAGTTGTACACCCAACGCCAGCAACCCAAGCATCCCAGCAAAGGTCGACTCGGAGATTTCTGATGACGGCCCTGACATTTGTTCGCCTTCCGAGCGCGCCAGCAATTCTGTGACTTCTCCAGCAAACTTGTTTACATCGATCGGCTCATAGATGAGACTGGTTTCAGGCAGCTCAGCCAGGCGAGACAAGAACTCGATAGCGGCATCTGTGTCGTGGTGCCATTGGAGTGGACTTCTGTACGGTAAGTGCGGCCACTTCCGGGGGAATAAGGTCGGCACAGTTGTCTCGACGGCATCTTCCTTCTGTGATACCGTGAGAAGCGATTGCTTAGTAGAAACCTTTCTGTTTCCATCCGATCCGGTATCGCCACCTCCAGCAGCAAAAACATCCACTTTGGCACTTTCTAGCACTTCATACCCCGGTCCGTTCTCCAGTGCTCGCAAATAGCACACCCGCATAAATTCACTTTGCTTGCGGTACCGATACGCATTCGCGCAGTGCACGCGTCGGGTGAACGCCGCAATGGCGCGTCTCGCCTTCCGGTACTGCATCTGTTGCTTCGCGGAGCGCTTCGACGGTTGCGTCCAATCGGCTTCGTCTCCATCTCCAGCGCGCGTCGGAGGCACGTACAGGTCACGGAACGGCTCGAAAATCTGCTCATACGTAGCGGGTCCAACGCCAGGCACTTTTCCCCCTGCCGTGGCCGCCGCTGCCGTATTTTGAGCGTCTGCACTCCCGTCCGCGTTGGAATTTTTCCTCTCTCGAGCCTTGACCTTCTCCTCCTCCTCTTCCTCGAGCTCGAAGTCATCCAGCGAGTCGTAGTCGTCATCACTGTCGCTGAGCTCGTCGTCCGGTAGGCCCTCAAGCTCCGAGGCCACGCTGGCGTTGAGCAGCTGGCTCAGTCGGCGCGATGTGCGTCTGGAGACGGCGCTGCTGGCTCGGCGTCGACGTCTGGCGCGGCGCAACCGACTGGTCTCGCTGCTGTCGCTGTCGCTGCTGCTGCTGCTCGCGTCGTCGGTGCGGATCTCGTTGGTGCCTAGCACCACGTCCTCGTTGAAGAAGTGGAGGGTCTCCTCCGTCTCCACGAAGCGTCTGGGTGGCATGGATCCAACCCGCGCGCGAGCGTCTCCTCTCTT
>JAHWLF010000308.1:0-13997 GCA_024679295.1 Phytophthora parvispora
CTCGTGGCCCAGCACCAGGGGCGCCTCCACCACGAAGCGGCCGATGCGGCCGTGCGTGTAGTAGTGCACGTCGCTGCCGCAGATGCCCGTGAAGCGGACGTTCACGACCACGTCGTGCGGGTCCGAGATCGTCGGCACCGGTCGGTCCTCGAACTTGACCACGCCCGGCTTCTCGAGCACGAACGAGAGGTTCTGAGGGAGTAAGAGGAGGTTAGATGGGGCCCGGGGCCGTCGGTGGTGGTGGTGGAGGCGGCGGCTCACGCACCCGCGGAGCCATTGGCGATGGAGGTTGGTGCGCGAATTGGGGAGTGTGGGCTGGGAAGGAGGAGGGACGTCAATGGCAAGGCACTTCAACGTGCTGATCGACAGCTTCAACCACGACCAGAGCGAGGCGCCGACGAAAGCGAAGGCCGCAGGCGCTGGTACGAGGGAATCCGGCGCCGACAAGCTCATTCTGTTTGTCGAAGTTGAAGCAATTGCAACTAGAGGAGAAACTCGGGTGAGGCTGGACAGACAGAGTCGTCGATAGCTTTAAAGAAGTGTCGGATAAATGAAGGCGAGTAGACGGAATCAACGAAAACCATGAAGAAAGTTGGATTCTCGGCGGATCAAGAAATACTCGTTCGGCATTCGCAGCAACAACTTTGCTAATTACCCACAAGAAAAATGACTTGCCAAATATGTGTTGGTCAACAATTCGCTTCACTCTTTGCCCAGATGACCCTCTCCTCGGAGCCTTGCGCGCAATGATGCGAGGCGACTTCACCGTCAGTTTGATCCCAGATTGCTGGTAAGCACATCAGCTCCTGAAACTCCTGCATGCCTCCACTTCGCGAGATCCGGTAGAAGTTCGCGTGCTGCAGCTCAACTTGTATCAGAAACTCGGACGCCAACCCTGGTTGATGAGATTGTGTTTCGTCGATTTTACCATCTTTTCGCTTGCACACCGCACCGTGCATGAAGAATTCTTTGATGGTTGACCGACCTCCGCCAGCCAAACCCGTCTTCGTGTTCATAGTAATATTTCCGACTTCGGCGAACAGAATAAGCTTTCCAGCGCCGGATTCTTTCGTACCAGCACCCGCGGCCTTTGCTTCCATCAACTCTCGAAACTCTTGCGCATCTCCGCTTCGCGAGATCTGGTAAAAGTCTGCGTGCTGCAAGCCTGCATTCTCCCCAAACTCTGAAGCTGATTCCGGCTGGGAGGGAGTTCTTGTTGTCTTCGACGTATTTCCGGACAGAGCATCGGACTCAGACTTGGATGGGGAAGCTCTCTGATCGATAGACGTCTTCACTTCAACGCGTGTATCAGATTTCTCGATTGTTGTGGACCCTGTTCGCCTGCTTCCGGACTTCTTGGACCTCCGGCGCTTGGAAGACTGCTTCGATCCTCTGCGGTGGGTAGACGTTTTCTTTAAGCTGGCAGCAGTAAAGTAGCTACCCTGGAGGGTTTGGACAGTCACCAAATGAATTTCTGTCCTTTTCGGCACATGCAGCAGAACGTTTTTCAGCTCACTCAAAACCAAGGACTCACCATCCTTGCATTCGCCGGAAAGGATCAGTTCCTTATCCACAACCGAAACTTTGCTTCCAGCGTAGGGATTCACTTGGACATCATCCTCGTTCTAAGGAACTTCAGAACCCTTGCATTCGTCATCGCCGTCGAGCAATTTGCCGTCTTTCGTATTTGAAGGAACCTCGAAGCCAATCCGGTCAGCATTAGCCGTACGAAACATGTTAGCAAACATCGCATCGCTGCCCTGGCAATGGTTGAAAAATTCCACGGGCCACTCCGTGTTCGGGAGCGACAAAAACGGGATCATCGTATCCTTCTTCAGCTGGTTCGGAAGCTCTTTGACGCCTTCGGGGTCCTCTTCAACGCCCAGTTCGAACAGGGACCTGCCCAGAAATGCCGGGAATTTCACTCCGCCGAAGCCATCTCGACGGCTGGTTCGGAAGCTCTTTGATGCCTTCGGGTTCCTCTTCAACGCCAAGTTCGAACAGGAACCTGCCCAGAAATACCGGGAACTTCACTCCGCCGAAGCCATCTTGATGACTTGCAAGCACGACTGCGGCTGTCACCAAAGCGCCCAGAGTCATACCATCCTGCTCGGTAGCAGCACTCGGCTCGGTAGTAATCAGCCCCCTTCGCATTTTGATCTTTTGCCACTCTTCGTGCACTGCTGCCGTCATCCTCCCTCTTCGCCACGAAGAGCTGCAGCTGGAAAGCTGGGAACGGGTACTTTTGCTCCTCGATAATCGCTTTCTTCAAGTGATCCACCGACTTGTTCTCGTCGATTTCCACGAGGAGAGCGTCTCCAGCAACACTAATGACGCCACAGAAGATAGAGGCCTTCACTACATTTCGTCGAGCTAGGAGATCCGCCGGAAGCTGCGCCAACACGTGAACTTCGCAAAGTCTCGCTTTTCTTCGGTGCTTGTTAGTTTTGGTCTCCACGGTGTCCGCTGTCAACCCCACATCGCTCAGTCCTGCTCTCCCAGCGAGCAGCTTCATGTGCTCGGTGATACCCAAGCCAGCCTTTACGTCGTTCTCTTTCGCCCTGTTGCCGTCCTCCTTTTTCGCAAGGAAGAGATTCAGGTCCTTGGCGTCGCACGTGATTGTGTTCGTGTTCTCGTTCTTGATCGCCTTCTTCAGCTGATACACCGACTTGTTCTCGTCGATCTCTACTGGGAAGGAATCCCCCGCGACATCCGCAATGCCGCACCAGATAGTCAACATCACCATTTCTCCTCGCTGTTCAATTCTGGACTGAGTTCCGGAATTTTGGGATTATCCAATGCCATGATTGAGAGGGATCAAATCGTCAAAAGCCATCCATCCTATCGTTTCAGAATCTGCTACCTCGAGGAAGGAGAAGGCTCTGGTGCAGCATCGTCGGCGTGACGGGGAGCTTGTTCTCGGTGAAAGTGGGCGATAACGCCTCGGTGGATGACCTAAAGCGAAAGATCAAGCAGGATAATACCAGCAAGATCAAGTGTCTGGACAAACAAATGATCCTTTCGGGCGAGAGCAAGGATGGCGGTGTCTTGGATTGAATGCTCTGAAGCGCATGGGTCCCAGCTCTCAAGCATTGCTACTTCACGGCTCGGTCGGATCTCGAAGAGGAGGTGGCCACTGCAAACAGTCTCATTAACCAGGATCGGCGTCCGAGTTTCTGATACAAGTTGGGCTGCAGCACGCGGACTTCTATCGGATCTCGCGAAGTGGAGGTGTACAGGAGTTCCAGGAGCTGATGGAAGCAAAGGCCGCAGGCGTCGGTACGAGAGAATCTGGCGCCTGCAAGCTTATTATGTTTGTCGATGCGGGAGCAATTGCAACTACGAGGAAGAGAAGCTTGGATGGAGGGGGCGAGGCAACTTCTTCCAAGCAGCGAAAGAAGTATCCTTGAGCGGTCGAAGTCAATACAAACCCTGTCAAAATATCGTGAAGGAAGAAATGCTTGCACAAAGGGTGCGGTTTATCTTGGCTTGGACGGTGAGGGAGAACCCTTGTGGATCGAACGGCGCGATAAAACCCAATTCACTGAGTTTGGATGGCACTGCTTCAGCTTTATCAATATCACGTTCTCGGTGCAAACCTTGTGCTATTACTTCACGCCACGCGGAGCTGTTGGTCGGTGCAACATGTGCAGCAAGGACTATCTCCATTTATGGTCACCACGGCGAAAAGATTCTTATATTAAGAATATAAGAGTGCGAAGCTCTATCGATTTACGTCAGAAGAAGGACGTCGGGCCGTCTTCCTTCTCTGGCTGGACCTTTCGTCACAGCAAAACGAACTGCGAACGCTCGACTATTTCGGCGTGGTAAGGTTTTGTTGCCTTGACCAGTGTCAAAAATACAGAGCAGATTGCAAGTGTTGGCTGCAGTTTGACTTTGAAGCGGCTGCATGGGGCCCCCAGACGCTGAATGAATCACCGATGTCCAAGTCCAATTGCAGTACTCGCGTCTTGGTTCCGCCGGTTGGTGTCTCGACTTCGGTCGCATCATCCGCGCGACTGGGAACACACGAGCTGGGCGACGCTGTACTTCGAGCAGCAGAAGGCGCTGAGCAAGGAGCAATGCTGGACAGCGAAAGTGAGGCCGGCAGCGATCGGGGCCTCGCTTGCAGTCGTGGGGCGCATAGTCGTCGCGCCGATCATGCTAATGCTGGTGTTTGCGAGCACGGACTACCTCACCACGGGCACATTTTTCATCAAAGCTAAGGACAGCTACTTCGCGTACAACGAGATGGATCTGGTCATGACGGGAGGCTGCGGGCCGTGTCACGTGCCCTGTCGGAGGTCTTTGCTCCAGGCCAACGCATTCAATCGCGAGGCACTGAAAAGCAAACCCAACTTCGAGAGTTTGTTCACTGCCACCTCCTGGGACTATTCCATCCTCAGCAAAGACGCCTTGGCGCTTGGCGACGCACTTGATGCCAGCGGTGCCATTTGCACGAGTGGCGTGAACGAGTGGGGGTCTCCGAATATTGTGATCACCGCAACGGGGGCAGAAATTCTCCAGGTGGTCACGGTCTTGGGGCTTTCAGTCGCGCCGATGATGCTCGCAGAACTGGAGAAAGGGATCGAGCTGAAGAACGAGTGCACCACCAAATGGGCCATCATGGCCCTCATTCACCTGTTTCAATTCCAGACCGTCAAGGACAGCATGGACTATTCCTCCATCCCCGCCGCCGATTTCAACGTATTTCCTGAGTACACCGAGTGTCGTCCTGCCGTCTCGAATGACAACATCGTCGGGGTGAAGCTGGCGCTGGCAACGGGAGGTGAAGATCTGCTCGCAGTTGTCCCAGAGCTCTTGATGCAGTTTCCGTACGAGTTCAAGAGCAGTCTGTCTCCTGTGTCTCGGACGATGCCCGCGCACAACACTGTTCATAAGGCCACGACTGTCATTCAGTCTTTTTTCCACGGCTACTACGGAGGCTGCCGAGTTCGAGAGGTTAACACCACCGGCGTGTACATCGAGGAGACTTGCGCTGTGATCAAGCGGTGGGAGTCGTACGGTCTCATGATCCAGTCGCCGGATGACATACCTGTCTGCACCACCGGTGGCGTTTGCGTCCACAACTACTACAACTCACTCTGGGAGTGGGTGAGCGAGATCGATCCCAACGTCGAGGGACGAATCGCTGAGTATATCAATGTGTTCCGCAACCGATACGCGGACACTGTCGAGCTCAGCGTTCTCCCTGGGATGGTGGTGCTGCAGATGCTGGTCATGGGAGTCATCAGCTTATACCAAATTATGTCGCACAAGCGATCGGTGTTGCTGACTCAAGCTTGGGCATATCGCTGCCAGAATGGTCGGATGCAGGTGCTTTACCTCGCCCAGGTCGGGTATCATCTCGCCAGCAATTCGGATTTGTATTATCTGGGGCTCGCAACGGGGACGCTGACGCTGGAGTCGCTGGCCAATCTGACGTTCAGCTTCTTCGCCTTCTCGTATTCGTTCATCAACCTGCTGAAGGCGCGTTCCGGAGAGCAGCAGTTGGATCGGTACTTTCGGTTGACGTGGGAGACCATGCAGGTGATCATCACGACTGGTGTCGCGGCTGCTCTGTTCTCGGTGAGGGTGACGTCGTTGGCCTTTGTCGTCGACTGGAACGGAGAATTGCTGCGGAAAACGACGGAGCGGGGGGCGAAATACTGCGGCCTCAACGACTCGTGTATCCTCATGAAGGCCAACCTGGTAATAACGATCGCCATGATCTCTGCTGCGTTGGGGCTCTTGGCCGAAACCACCTCCTTCTTGGTCCAGCGAAGTTGTTGCCGCCCACTTCACCTTGTAGGCTACACCGCTCGAATCAACGCTGGGCGGCGGGTGCACGATGGAGTCGCACTCAGGCGAGCGTCCTCGGTGTTTTCTTTCGTTTTACCGCGCCACACGGCCGTCATCCGACCCGAGTCAACAGTAGCGGAGCCTCGGTCAAGAAGATCTGTCATCGCCGTGTCCAGTATAATTCCGTTCGATCAAGACACCGCGCTTACGAGTTTCGAGCAGTACTGCATCGGCTCGCCATTCTGCAGGTTGTTCAAGGACTGCGGAGACTTTGCCTACGTTTTCTACCGAGGCAAAAATTGCACAAGTGTCGAGGCGCTGCTACTGACCGGCTACGTGTTCTACGGAGAGCACATTTACCCAGCCTCGTCTGTGGTGTTGCTTCTATTGGCTCGGTTGCTGCCTCGTAAATTGCTGAGGACGTTCAATGTGCTGCTCATCCGATGGCACGTCGATCCCAATGATGGAACCGTCTCCCATGCTCAGTCATGTACCTGGTACCATGCGAGCAGCGAGCACTACTGGTTGGAAGAAGCCACCCCTGTAGCGTAGCGTGAGTGAGTTCATTTAAATGTCTAAGAGCCCTTTTGTCGTAAATCCTGACAACAATGAATGAACTATTTCAATCACAAAGACGAAGTTGAAAATGGAAATACCCCCACATCGATAAAGGGCTCGTATTCGTAGCGAGTTTTGTTCATCTCGCCATGTACTATGGCGTTGGCGATGGCACCAGGGTCGCAATAACCCAGCGGAAATCCGAGGATGTATCTCAGAAGCGTCCCTTCTTGCACGACTCGTTCACCCAGAACCCCACTCTGGAATTCATCATAGGCGATGATTCTTCTTCTCGACCGGCGGCGTTTCTCCAGGGCTCTTCATCCTTTTTCAAGCGGGGACAATCGTCCAAGTGCATGCACTCACGTGAGTCGCTATTCCAAAGCCCCACCTCGACCTTTATCAAAGCTGAAAAATTCCTCCGAGCGAAGAGTTCCCCTTCTCTCTTGTGTGCAACGACTCACACTTCGGCCTCAAGCACAACTGACGGCTCTTATCGATGGATCACGGTCTTTCGTAGCTCCACCTTTGCAGGAACTGGACCGCGTACAAGCTCGTTCGTTCGAGAATTGTTTTCGAAGGCCAAAGCATGGAGAAGATCCACGATTATTCAGCCGCAGCGAACGGAATCAACGTGGTCTTTAACGTATTACGAGCAAGAGCGAGATCGAAGGAGGAAGTCCAAGCGGTGGTATCGTCAGCTTCGACCCGCTTCTGTCGGCGCTTATCTCGCTATCTGGGGGAGAATTGTGGTGGCCCCACTAATGCTGTTTACCATATTCGTATTCACGGGCTACCTTACGACGGGGACTTTTCTGATTGAGGCGAAGGACAGCTATTTCGCCTTCAACGAAATGGATTTGGTCATGTCGGGCGGATGCACGCCTTGCCTTACCGAATGCAAGAACGTTTTGCTTCAAATGGCGGCATTTCGTCACGAGGCTCTGATGACCAAACCTGATTTCGAGGATCTGTACACTGCCACGTCTTGGGATTATAGCATTCTCAGCGCTGAGGCGATCGCTCTGGCCGGTCGACTGGAAGCCAGCGGAGCTATTTGCTCTGGAGGTGTCGACGAGTGGGGGTCTCCTCTCTCCATCATCACTGGAGAAGCGGAGGAGATCGTCGAAATTATTGAAACGCTGCAGCTCTCGGTAGCACCTCAGCAGGTCATGGAGGCGAGAAAGGGGATCGAGCTCAAAGACCAATGCGTCACGAAGTGGGCTGTCGAGGGCCATTTGCGTCTGTTTAAATTCCAGGCAGTGAAGAACAGCATCGACTACTCGTCCATCCCGGCCGCGGACTTTAACGTGTTCCCAGAGTACACAGAATGTCGACCCGAGGTGTCGAACGAAGGGGTTGTCGGCGAGAAAATCGCACTCGCGACTGGAGGCGAAGACCCCGTTCTTGTGGTGCCTGATCTGCTGAAGCTATTCCCCTACAGCTTCAGCAGCAGCATCCCAGCCGTCTCGCGAGTCGTAGCAACGTCGAGCCCCACCGTTTACTCGGCGAAAACCGTCACGCAGTCTTTGTTTCGCGCGTACTACAGCGGTTGCCGTGTCCGGACAGTGAACACCACCGGCATCTACGTGGAAGACACGTGCACGCTGTCCAAGCGATGGCAAAATTACGGCCTCATGCTGCAAGCCCCAGACGATATTCCTGTTTGTAGCACGGGCACGGCCAGCATCTGCATCCACAACAACTACAACTCGCTCTGGGAATGGGTCACCGGCACAGACAGCACCCCTGGTCGGGCGCTGATGAAGATTAGCGTGTTTCGCAATCGATACGCAGACACCGTCGCGTTGAGCGTTCTGCCGGGCATGGTGGTGCTTCAAATGCTGCTCATGGGGATGATCAGCTTGTACCAAATTATGTCGCACAAGCGATCGGTGCTGCTAACGCAGATCTGGGCCTACCGCTGCCAGAACGGCAGGATGCAGGTGCTTTACCTTGCGCAGGTGACGTATCACTTGGCTCACAACTCGGACACGTACTACTTGGGGCTCGTCACGGGCACGTTGACGGTGGAGTCGCTGGCGAATCTCACGTTCAGCTTCTTTGCCTTCTCGTATTCGTTCATCAACCTGCTAAAGGCGCGTTCCGGCGTGCAGAAGCTCGACCGGCACTTTCGCATCACGTGGGAGATCATGCAGGTGATCATCACGACTGGAGTCGCCTCGATCCTGTATTCCTCGTACCTCACGTCCTTGCCCTGGATCGTCGACTACAACGGCAAACTGCTCCGTAAAACGACCGTCGAGGGAGCCAAGTACTGCGGGCTGCACGACTCGTGCATCGTCATGCGACTGAATCTGGCGATCATGGCTGTGATCGCCTCCACTTTGCTGGGGCTCGCAGCCTTATCCGCCTCGTACGTCGCGCAGAAGCACAGCAGACCGTGGGAAAACGTCAGTCAGTCGCTTGCGCGCATTCGCCTGGGAAGCCACGACAGAAGTTTTGAAGGACCAAATGCCCCGAAAACAGCGCTGGAGAAGGTCGCACGAGGCCAAATGCCCCACTTTGGTGTTCTACCCCGCGCTCGCTTCACCGTTCTCGGTGGAAAACACAAACGCGTTGGTCCCGTAGACCACCAGATCACCACAACGCTCACCACATTCGAGGAGTACTGTCTCGGCTCGGAGTTCACCAAACTGTTCATGGACTGCGACGATTTCGCCTACGTGACGTTCATGAACAAGCGGTGCACCAGCGTGGAGGCGCTACTGCTGACGGGATACCTCTTCTACGGCAAGCACGTCTACCAGGCGCCATCCGTAGTGCTGCTGCTGCTGGCTCGACTCTTTCCGCCCAAATTCCTGCGCACTTTCAACATCCTTTTGCTGCGGTGGTGGGTGCACCCAGACCATGGCACGCTCACGCACGCGCTCTCGTGCACTTGGTACACGGCGAGCGAAGAGAACTACTGGATCTCTGAGACTCACGCACGCGCTCTCATGCACTTGGTACACGGCGAGCGAAGAGAACTACTGGATCTCCGAGGCCACACCGATTGCTTAGCCGATAAGGGTTCCGGAGGAACATTTTGAAGTGTACAATTATTAGGCATAAAACAGCAGCTTCCTACCTTGTTTCGAGGCACACAGTCTAAACCCTTGACCAGATCCCCCAGCATTCGTCAGAGGCGACATTGCCCAAGCAAGTAACCAGGAATGGTGCGATCTGTTGGCAAAAGCCCAACTGAATCAGTTCAACACAGCAAATCAACCAAATGTTCTTTTCCTACAGCGTCGCGACTTTCGTAGACGGGGAACTCGAAGCGTGATGAATCAACACGTACGGTGGCTAATCCCATACAGTCGCAGCTTACACAACGCGTTGTGGGAGTTGAATGCGGGCTCGAACTTCCCTAGGATCTCTATGCCAGTGCAAACATGACACAAAATCGCGACTTTATCACTTTTAGTTCTCGGGCTGCTGGGTATGCGTCACTCACGTTGTCGTGATCGAGGAGCATGCCCAGAATGTGTGGCCGGCTGCATATCCTGCTCGTCCAGGTAGTGGATGCATCTTTATTGAGCAAATATACGACGGAGGAAGGTGAGTCGTAATTGACAGCAGTTTGCAGAAGGCGTTCTCCAAGCTGAACAAGACAGCACAAAATCTGCAGCAAACAATCACAATCGAAGTCATGCCAAAGACAATGTCGTGCTTATATCCGGAACAGCTGTGGGCGGACGGTGGCAAGCTCTGTTCGCGTCAACATGTTGCTCAACGGCCTTGTCAGTTGCGTGAAAAAAAAAAAAAAAAACGTTAGCGTTTGCAAACTGTTTGTTAGTGTGTAGCAAATTCTACTACCATATTGGTGGGATTTATCCTCTCTCCTCAACTTCTTGGGCGCCGTGTGGATTCATGTTTCCTGATTAATTTCTTGTACATATTTTATATGAATACTGCAATCTGGTGGTTACGCACAGCCTCCTCTAAGTTGCACCGTACAACAACAAACAGCCAAACACGTTTGGAAATAGCGCTTAGGTTAGTTAATATGAAGACATGTTCGTGGAGTACATTATTCTCGAACAAGTGTACTTATTCAGCGCAGAGGTATAACAACAAATTATTAATATCTCTACTTGAACGCTATCCGTTTCACTTCGCTCACATCGAGCTGCGAACCAACACACTATCAGCTCACAATATACACTGTGAACAAGCTGCGATTAGGATAGTGTATTTGGACACGTCATTGCTAAGATGCTCAAACCATTGCAGTCTTGCTCGTTGTGAACACAGATAAGTCTTTGCGTTTCGCTCTACGGGCAAAGCTCGTTCGCAGCCACTCTTCTTGAACCTAATCTACTTGTCACCCTTCAAGTAGTTGGTGTACAACGCAACTGCCTTTTTGCTAATGGCATCGTCCGCTTCCGGGATAGATTTCAGGTGCTTGGCCAGATCACTAGGACTCATATTGGCGTCGTCAGCAAACTTGAACACCGATGTCAAGTGGTCGTCTGCTGCAGTCGAAATTTTTTCTAGCCGCGCCAGATCATCCACTTTGTCCAGAGCCGAAAACGACTGCGTCTTTACCATTTTGCTGACCAGATCCTTTGCCATCAATTGTTCAACAATATCCGCAAACCCTCGTTCTTCTTCGTCATCTTCGGCGACCTTGTTGCCTCGCAGAACTCGAGACTGGTCGCTAACACTTGGGTCGGCCAGCGACGTCACATCAGCCACGGCGACAGGAACTTGGTGCACAGAGAGAGTCGACATAGCGGCCAGAAGGATATACGACAAACGCATACTTGATTCTGGATGTTCTTGACGCAGATGGTGTGTCTTGGAAAACAAATTGTGAAATGAGGATGCAAGGTCTACGGAGAGCAAACCACACAACAAACGTGTGTCCAGCAATTCTTAGTACGGGTACTGTTAGCCTGTTCTGGGTACCAGTGCAATCGGCCCAGAACCGTGTACCTTGCAGAAATAGTTGCGGAATGCAGTCAAGATTTGTTTCCCAACGGTGAGTGTGCTTCACTGGCTTAAAATAGACGTGACGGGATAAAATCACGCGGCTACATACTAACGTTATTCATTATATATCATGTAGGGAATCGTGCATGCATGCATCAGTTGCTAGTTTACTAACAATTCCGTGTCCACGGTATACTCCGAAATGGGAAAAAAATACCGAGCCGTATTGAAGGATGGCTACGCATGCAAGATACCCAATAACCCTGTTGCCGAAGAGCAGGGCCGCGCTCTGCTTGCATCCGGTTGCGACGTCAATACAACAAATGTGCCGTAACGTACCATAATCTCAAATAGTGATTTCGTTATATTTACTCAGAGTGGGGAGCTTCAATGAAGGCGTTTCACTATCTATGAAGACTCTTCACAGATGAAGAAACAACTGGCATTAGAAAAAATGTTTTAGGATAGGCACTGACCGGATATATCCGAGTACATCCTACGAGAGGAGCGGGAGCACTGCTTGCGGGAACGAGCACGAGCACCTAATACCGCATGTACATGTAGCTGCTTCTTTGAAATCGACTTAAAGAGGGAGTGCAATGAACCCCCTCTTCTTCAAACCCTGCTCGTTCGATCCGAGGAAGCAGCGAGCCAACGCACGATTCGAAATGAGTAGCCCATGGGATACTGTACCACCACCATTAGGAAATCGAATTCCAATAGAAATTTGATACAGACCTCAATGGTAGTATCGATCGGTGTGGCGTTGTCGAGTCGCGCGTTATGTGTTTGATGTGTTTCCGATGAATCTTGAATCTCCCCTAGTGTACTCCACGCGTGGCCTAGAGAGAGCTACAGGTAAAATCCGTATAACTCCACCAGCATGTTAGTAGAATTTTCAACACACTAAGAAATAGTTTGCAAACGCTATCGTTTGCTAAAGTGTTTGTGCTATAACTAATCTTCCGCATGAGGCTCCAGGGTACACGAATAAGTTCGGTGTCTCATCTTCAGTGCCTATCCAAAACTCTATCATTTTCTAATCCCATTTGTTTCTTCCATGATGATGAGACCATAGTCCATATGTTTTTTACACTAATGCCATCATGCTTAGAAATGTGACTACGACAAATGCACGCAATAACAGCTAAGACGGGTGACTAGGCATTGCCATAGTGAGGCAGGGCGACACTTCGTCTGGGCAGAGTCGTCATTCTAGTAACGGAAGGCGATGAGCAGAAGAAGTTGGCACGCAGCGGGTCAGCTGCAAAGAGTGTGAGTCGCGCATTGACGACGTACAAGAGCAAGTTCACGCATTCCAAGTGTCCTCGGATGCTACCAGCTACTATTTGCCCGGCATTGAAAGAATTGTCAATGAATATCCCAATTTCACGCATCTCAAGTAGGTGGTAAAACGGCGTCAGCCCAAGTTGACCCTGATCTCTGGCAGCTGAGCGACGCGGAACGAGCTGTAGCACTGATGAAATACTTCCCGCTAAACTTCGCTACAAGCTCAAGAAAGCGGTTATTCCCCGATAGTAGCCAATCGAAAGCATTGATTACGGCGCCAGCCAAGATGTCTTGGACGGAAATGCGTGGTCTCTCGAGTGGGCTGCTCTGCTCGTCCGTTAATTCTTCAGGGTATTGTGCGGGAGCTAAATGGTGGGGAAGAGATTTTGGAGTCAGATTCGGACGATGACAATCCCAGACGCAAGACTGCTGATTCTAACAACTCCCCGCCGTCAGATTCTACACAGAAGCCAAGTACACGCTTACGCAGATCGAGCGTTGTTACCAACGATGTGGATACCGACAGTGACTTAGGCTCTCCGTGGCGACAAGCCAGTACACACGACGGTGCTGAAGCTGAGAGTAAACTTGAGGAGTCGTTTGGGGCTATAGACGAGTCAGTGAGCGGTTTTGACATGCACTTCAGCCCGCAGTTTATTGATTCTGCAACTCAGTTGTCGAGGAAAGTGGGCAGTCCAAGGAAAATATCAAACGGCAGCAAGAATACAAAGTCCTGACACCCACCGCAAATAAACTGAAGGTTGACCCCAGTAAAGAAAAATTGGTACAACCGGCTCCCGGGTGTCAGACGGACTCGTTCTCGCCGAGTACTTCTCGATACCTTAAGCGGGCTCCTTATTTATCACAATGAGGGCTACAGTGCCCCCATCCTTGCTAGAGGATTGCCTGCGCCGCCCGAGATGAGTACTGCCTTCTCTGTCGTGCTAGCAGCAGCAATAAGATGAAGTCTAGCTATGCACCATACCTTCCGACTCGCTCTAGGATCTGTCTCGGTGGTGACGCGTACGTCTCATACAGACCATTAAGATGATACTACCGTAGCACCCGCGCATCCAGCAGCAGCTGGAGTTAGTTCGTCCGGTCTCGTCGGTCGAGCGGCTGTGAAGATCCGGTCCCTCGGGCGACGGTCGGTTGGCTCTAGCTGCGAGTCCCGCGTGGCGGTGTCGATGCCGAATGGAAAGTGAGCGCGTGGCACGAAACGGCGAGCGGCTCGTTCTCTCGCTCATTTGCTCCCGAGCTGCTGCTGCTGCTGCTGCTGCTGCATTTGCCGACGCGGCTTGGGGACTGCTGTGGACGACCGCCCAGAAGGACAAAGAGGGCGCCAACAGTAGGTATCGACGGCGACATAGAGGAGAGGCATCGCTCGCCTCGAGAGGAGAGTCCTG
>JAHWLF010000309.1:0-15897 GCA_024679295.1 Phytophthora parvispora
CAGCGCGTACTCCTGCAGCACGTGGCGCAGTCTTTCCAGCACGGCCTCGCGCCGCGCCAGCTGCTCGGCGCTCTCGTAGAGGCCGCAGGACCTGCACATACCGTACCAACGTTAGAGTGTGCAAACTACACTTGGAGAGCAGCTCCCGGAGTTGGCGGCGGCGAGAGGGCGCACCGCAGCGTGCGCAGCAGCTCGTCGTTCAGCTTCCTGTCGTCGTCCGAGGGCCCCGCGGTGGACAGGGGCGTCGTCATGGCTGGCGTAGAGCGGGGTAGAGCGGCGTTCTACCGGCAGATTGATGGCGAAACCGTTGGAAAGAGATGGGAGCTTTTCATTGGGTGATAAGGTGGAAAAACGGTTGTAGAGCAGTTTTTAAATATTAGCACCGCTTTGTATAGACGTAACGCGTCATCAAGAAACGTTGGTTCCTTGACGCTCGGTTCGTATGGTAACGCGGGAGATCATCACCAGAGCTTCAAAACTGCGGCTCGAGCAGGAATAGAGCGGCGCCGTGGACGGCCATGGTCCCGGGGTTCTGGTCGACTGGGATGGGCAGGAACACATACCCCAAGGGATTTGCCAGCGAGGCCAATTGGGCGGGGCATTTGTACAGGGGGCACCGGTAGAAGCCCAAATTGGTCGCCGTCTGACTTGGCAGCGGTCGAGGATCCTCGCGGACTGCGGCGCCCGTAGACGGCAGCATCAAACCCTCCGGACCGAATCGGAACCGAGCTGTGGCGTGCAGCGTCAACGGTGGAAGTGGTTGGTATCGGTCTGGTTGGGTTACGGGATTGGAAGATGAAGGAGTCATTTGTTCCGACAGGGTGCACGAATCCACGGACCATCCAGCATTCTACACAACCGGCAAACAAATGAGTCAGCCAAAGGTGGGATGTTCTATCCTATGGATTCGTACCGAGAGGAACAGCCCTGAAAGCACGATAGAGCCTAAGAGCTCTTCGGCAGGAATTGCATTCGTCCCAGGCGTGGAGGGTTTCGCGTCAGGTGGATGTTTCGAAGGCAGCACCACCAACGAAATCTTACTGAGAGGTATTCCTGAATTTCTGGAAATGCTGTGTCGGAATGAGTACAGGAGCGCTACGTAGCAAAATAAATTGGCGTGTGAGTGATTCGTAGTTGCAACCCTGGGGCAATTGGATACAACACGAACCTTTTGGGCGATGCAAGGCTGGCAACCAGATCGAGTCAATTCTGACGGGAGCAAGGGCCGATACAGACTTCTGATGAGTGTGGAAGAAATTGACGGCTTGCTTGAACCAGCGAAGCCAAGGGGACAACCGCGTCGGTGTTGAATAGCCCCCATCACGCTCGGACTTCATCGGATCGCCCCGCCACGTAGAGGGCAAGTTACCGCGAGCAAGAGCTTCAATTGTTGCCATCGTATCTGTGTTCAGGAGCTCGACACTATCTGCCCGCAGAGATAAAATCTTTTCAGCATTTGTCCAAATGAATGACAGGTACGCCTCCATCGCCGGAAGCTCCACTTGAATCAAGTGTGCAGTCGGTTGCTGCTGCAATTGAGTCTGTAGATATTGCTGTCGCCGGAGGGTGCTGACTCGACTTTGCTGCTTTGGAGGTTGGCGACTCGACTTGTAGCTCATCAATACCTCCACAGCGTCGCGTGCCTTGCTCTTACCCCACCCGATGATCATGCTCTCTCGCTTTTGTCTCTGAAGCTGCTTAATGCCATTCGACAGACTGGTTTTGTCGGGTAGCACTGCCGTCAGCTCGTCAAGGCGTTGTTGAGCACATGGCAATTGCACTGCCGCTACCCGCGCATAATTTGCTATAGTCGACGTTCTAATCAGCGAAGACGATGGTGCTGCGTCGTACATTTTCACGAAATTCTGGAGAATAGAGGAGGTTTCTCGAGCACGCTCTTGACGCTGAAGACTGGGTGGTACCACATCAAGTTCAAGGTTCTCAAAGAGATTCGCGCTCGGAGGCAATGTGGTGGCCACAAGTCGTTCACGGAGGTGGAGGGTTCGAGAAAGTAGCTGCGCATCATGATCGGTACTGTGGAGGTCGAGGGTGTCGTAATGAAGGCACCAGTTCAGCAGGTCTCTGCATTGGTTTGCTCGATTGTCACCCCACATCCGACCCATGTAAATCAAAGCTGCCAACTCTGTCAGAGTTTTCCCATGAGCTTCCGCAGCTGCTGCCGCAGAAGGAGTAGCTGACTGACTCGTCGCAGACGTGCCCGATGTCACGGTGGCTGCGACGACGCGTTGATGCAAATGGAGCTGAATCAATCGCGTCACTCGATCCATTTCGCAGTGAGATAGGAACATGTCTGCCGGGATCGCAGTGGAATTTTGATCCGTATTTGCCATTCTTCGCGGATTCTGGATATGAAGACGAAAAATTGAGTGAAAAAGCCAAAGTGCTGCCCGAAGTTGCTGTTGCTCAGCACTACTGCGCTGAAGAGCGGTCAATATCGATGAAGCATGCCGCGAAAGCGGTGGAGGCCGCTTCGACGCTTCTTCTATTTGCTGTGCGATTTCCAACTTCTTTTTCAGCTTGTCAGCCTCTCTCCTCTCCTGCTCAGCTTGCAGGAAGTCGTTATAGAGCTGTCGAAGAGTCTGTGGTGGCTCCAAGAACAAGCGTTGGGTTGGAATAAGGCTCACCTCGCGGAAATGTCTTGCTTGTTCGGTTGAAGTATTCGATAGTTCCTCTACAAGCCACAGGCGAAAGTCGTGGTTCGTCGACTTTACATCACTAAAGCGCACGATTTGGAGCCGCAAGGCGTTCGTGATACTCAATGACGGTGCTGCCACAGCTCCTTCAATGATCATCCAACCGGGGTCCATCGAGATCTCTTTCAGCCGCGTCACTGCGGCGACATCGTGAGCAGCGGGATCGCCGTCTGCAGTATTGATGGCAGTCTTATCTCGATATGACCATATTCCACCGGCCGGTCGGACCGCAACGTCTTGCCCCACGGACATGAAGGCAACCGCCTCAGCAGGGATATTGTGCCTTCTAGCGCAATGGCGAACACTGGACGACCCAGCCACTGCAAACTCGCTCGAGTCGGAAAGAATGAGCAACGGCATCGAAAAGCTCGCGGTGTTCGCCATCGCATCCAAGCTCGGTCTCACTATCCCTCCGCTGTATTCTAATACCCCGAGTAGTGACAATACCTCTTGTTCTCCGAGATGCGTCTTGATCATGTCGTCGATCACTTGAAGCGGGATTGAATCAAACAAGCACACGTGGACTTGAAGCTGCCCAAGCAGCCGAAGATTTCGCTTCACCCAAGGTGGCCATTGCACATTCTTAGCCGGAGAGAGAGGGTTTGCACATGCCAGTGACGACTTTAGATAAGCTTTCCAGTCGTACGCATTATCTACCATATCATAGTAAAGTGATTGTCTAAAGGCAACCCGAACACCTTGCGTCGTTGCTGTGCCTGAATCCTGAAGAAATCCTTTTTGGATTTTTAGAAATGCAGCGATTAGCTCGTTATCGAGATGTTTGCACGGCCCCATTAATTTACCAGAGCAAACGGCACTTGCAGTCGCCAGGATGGCTATTTCCACGGTTTGACCAACAAAAGTCTGAGCTGCTTGCTTTATGGCACCACTCCTGTCCTCGGTAAGGTTTTGCGCGAAATGGTGGCAGTCCAAACTCGGTTCTGAGCAAAGCTGAAGGATATGCTCGCGCACTCGCTCTGCGAGAACACACTGAAGCTCTCCAAAGTTTTCGTTTTCCTCGTCATCGACCTCTCCTATTGCTAGCACCAAAGAAAGCAGATACGTTCTGTGCAGTGAACTCGGAAGGCCAGCTAGTCGCTGGCAGACGTACGCAGCAGTTGTCATCGTCGTGGCTAAAGAGATATCGATATTTGAACGCAAGATTTCTGCTGGCGCGTCCTGCTGCTGGATCCGTGTTCGAGTGGGTGTATTGGGTGTATTAGCCCGATCAGGCATCCGCTGTGGTGATGGAAGTGACCGCACCAGACATTCAGCAATGTTTGCCAGCGTTTGTGATAGCGGGAGATGTAGCGATACATTAAGGCGTGCGATTCCATCTTCAGCCAAAGCAAAAGCCCGACCACGCCGTGCGAACGCGAGTGATTTTCTTCGCTCTTTGTATGATTCTCTGATCTTGTGCTGTAATTGCTTCCGTGCGTTTCGAACCGCCATGAAATCATTTAGTTGCGTTGATATCCGCTCCATGGACTCTTCATCGTAGAAACCCTGGTGGCCGGTACCCGATGAAATCCAAGCCGACAGGATAGAAGTCGCAGTCGGACTCAAGCCTGCATTCGAAGCTTTGGCTATTTCATCGCTCGCGGTGCACAGGTTTGTTAAAAACTTTTTAAAAAGCACTTCCTCTTTAGTTCTTTCAATACTCAGCCTGGATTTCTGCGATTCCAGGTCTGCTTGGACGAATGCTCCGGAGCTATGGCAGAGCATGGCCAGAAAATGATTCTCGAGGTCGTGTCTCGTGGGGTTGAAGTCCACCACAGCAAAATGACTCCAAGTCTACGTGCACCACCGTAAAACATCAATCAGCGAGTATAACATGATGCTAGACGGTAAGCAAGCGCACCTTTGGGGTCCAGCAGGCTGCTTTCGCGAGAGATTTAGCTGCAAAATATACGGCGCAAGTGCTTTTCTCCTTGAGCAAGACGATAAGTTCCAGGACTGCCTCAACAACGATTTCGTCCCCCTCAGCAGCGTTTTCTACGAGCACCTGCAAGGAACACAAAAGCGTACATTCAGTTTAAATTGACATTCAGCCGTATAATTCAACGCGAATGATAAACGTACCATGGACGGCGGATTCTGTGCTAGACACGTCTCAATCGTTCGGATCAAATTCGGGTCACCCGCATCCACAACAATCGTTGCCCCAGGCTCATCTTTAGCTCGCGGACTTGCATTGTTATCACCAAATGACCGGCTAGCCTCACTTCGTATAGATCCCTTGGATGGAGTAGCATTTGTCGAGGTACGGTAAGCCTGCTTGATCCATGAAACTCCGCGATCAAGAGGGTCTACGAGGAAAGGAATCTTGAAGCAAACTTGCTGAAGTTGGTCCATCAAAAACAGACTGGCCGCAAAGGCGTCGTCCTCTTCGTCTTGCATGTCGACGATAGTCTTCCGCAAATGAGTTGCGGCGCTTTCTCCGCTGAGCACCCAATGTCGTAACATCGTCGTTATTTCAGTTGCCATGGGGTACGGCTCGTTCGGGGGCGAGGCGAAGTGGTGTTGAATCGCAGCTCGACACTGTATCAACAGCTTTTCCCGGTCTTCATGGAATAGTTCAGAGCCAAAGGTGATCAAAGTTGATACGATGGCGCAGTCTCCGAGCAAGTTTACTCTTTGTTGTTCTACCGACTCGAAATGCTCCCGCGTGATATCGTACCATTGCTTTATCACGTGACCGAAGGACGCAACCGAAGATTTCCACCGCAACCTCGTTTCTTGAGTTCGCTGGAGTTCCGCTTCACGATGAAGATTTTGTGCGTGGAGAACCCGGAGCTCAGCTAAGTGAATCTCAATGTCGATCAGCTTTTTCTTCTCAGCTTGTGCACGCTCTTCAATTACACGAAAACTTTGCTCTGTTTCGTCCAGCAACTTTTGCGTTGGTGCCACACGTTTCATCGCCTCGAAGTAGCGTACCAATGCTAGCACCCACTTGCAGAGTGTGGTAGAAGCCAAGGACGCACGCCTCATATTCTCCATCGAGAAGTCCGGGTGGTTAACGTAAAACTTGACGCGATCTATCAGGGAAGGATCGATGCTATCTCGATTAAAGTTACGAAGGCGCTCCAGAAAGCGGATGTCTGCGAGAATTCGCAGCGCCTCGCTCCACGTCGGTGGGACGTCAAGCAGTACGCAAACAGCTTGCATCGCCAAGCGCACGAGTTGTGGGGGATTCGTGAAGGATTTCATCTCGACGATGTGGTACTTGTTGATCTGTGAAAGCGCCTCAGTTGCCTCTTGCACCTCCGGGAGCGTTTTCGACAGCTCGCGCTGGATACTGGCACGCTCCAGCTCGATTTCACTCTGAATTTTGGCACACCGCTCCTCATCAAGCAAAAACAATCGCCTAGCCTCCCTCTCGATCGCTTCTTGGGCTGAAAGCTGGGCGGTAGTGTCCAGGACAGCTTGGGTAGCATCGTTTTGCAGGACCTCACTCGTCTCCTCCTTCGCCACACGGACATTTGTCTGGGACAGCCTTTTCGCCAGAAACCGAAGTACTTTGCCTAAATCGCAAAGCTGGCGCTCGAGCTTTCGGTGCTGGAATGAAAACAGAATTTTGAACGCTCGCAACATTTCGTCAAGGCGAGTGGTGACCGCTCCGAATCGTCTTCCACGCAATGTTGGAGATGGCAGATGCTGCCTGGAGTGAAACCTGTTGTTGTGCACAAAGTCTTCCGCCGTGTGATGTGCAACTATCATGATGTCCCTCACTTGTGCGCGGACACCAGCATCCACCACATGTCGCCCAATTCCACTCGATGCACTTGCCCCAGAGCCTGCTGAAATGTCATTCATCAATGTCCATTCATGGAGCGCGCTGTTGCAGACCGCTTCTGCAGACACGTCTTGCCATCGTGGAAACGTCTTGATCACAAACCGGTAGTACGCACACGGCTGGAAAGTCATAAACTCAAGCAGCTTGGCCTTGCACCTGTGGACAGCGAGTATATATGAGACGGAACGCTGAATCGGTCGACAGCAAGAACTTACCCGACTGATAGCACGATGTAGAGGCTACGGCGCACATTTTCTCGGAAAACTGTCAACAAATGTGTCGCCGTAGTCGACCGTCTGGCCCCTCCTGTTCCCTTTTCTTTCTCAGTAGGAGGCGACACATTCTGAAGAAACGATTTCCTGGGTGAAGGAGGTAGAGCGGTTGGCAGGCCCTTAGCCTGATGCTCGATTGCATGCAGCTTTACCTTGTCTGCCGACGAATACATGTGCGGTGGTATGTCATCTTGGCGGATCAAATACACTAAAAGAGCGGCCTCTTCAGCGCTCAAGTCCTCGAACTCAGCGTACACCACCGTCTGAGTCGCCTTGAGCCCTGCCTCCAGCACAATGGACTTGACGTGATCGATAAAATCTGCTAGACGCAACTGTGCACTAACTTCGCGGAATTGAAACGATAGCGTTCCACAAGCGACCATAGTGGTGCTTCGGCGATCTGCCGTGTCCGATCCGATCAAGAGTAAGTGGCGTACACCGCTCTGTAGGAAGCTGTAAACGTCCGACGTGTTCTGGAGTTGATGGAATGATGGAGCGGCAGTCACCTTTTCATCGGGAAGACCGGTTTTCAACGCGACCATCGCCAATGAAGATCTCCGTATTGATACAGCATCATGAGCGGAGGACGTTGGGCCATTATCAATTGCATCTGCGCTTGCGGCCAGTAATTGACGAACGGATCGTGCCCCCTTTCCACGTAGACTGCGCGGACTAAGTTCGGCTTGCACGGCTAAGATTTCAGGTCCAGATACAGAGAGCTCGGGAGATGTCGGATTCGCCTTTAGAGTGGCCTTGTGGTACCAGTGGAAGCGCTCTTCACCTGCCACAAAAATTGTCGTAAGCGTTCTCGCACTCACTCGTGTGATCCCCTCCGTGTCTCCACAATCGGCAAAGAAGTATTCTTCCGGAGATCGGAGATATCTCAAGCTCGGAGCACTAAACCCTTGCTTCTTGGCAATTTGAAGCGCTATTGACCGCAGTTGGTCTCGGTCCGACTGCTCTAAGAGCCGATTACGATGAAGTTGGAGAGTGAAATGCATCGTGAGTAGCTCGAACTCGAGAGTCGGTTCAGCTGGGACTCGCGAGACGGACGTATTCATCAGGCTGATGAATACCGAAAGCACACTGCCGATATTGAAGAGCAAGTGAGGCGCGATGGCGGATGACCGCCAGAGCTTTCTCGCCCTCCTAAACATTTGGACGGGGAACTGAGTCAGTCGATGAACAGTGCTAGTCAAATCGCCGAAAGAGCCTTCGTAGCGTCTTCGGAAGTTCGTCGTAAACATCGGTACCACCTGAGCAAATACTTGATCACTTTGGTCTTGAACCCATATCTATCGCAACGATGGTAACAATAGTGAGTTTCCAACTCAGAGAGATAGAAAGGAGGAAGTTGTTGAAAGCCAGGAACGCACCAGGTGAAAGTGCCGTAACAAGCGAGAAGGGACTCGAGGATACCCGAATGTGGAGAGCGAAAACGAACACCATACGGCCAAGTCTCGAAACTCTACAAACTCCTTCGTAGACTTGATGAAGCTTCCTTTCCCATCGAGCACTTGCCGGATCATCGCGGAGCACGGGCCATGAGCCTGCATCGATGAATCCTATCAGGAAGAAATTTACAATGTGAACGAGGCCAAATAGCAAGATAGTTTCTCGTCATAGTCGCACCTGGGTGTCGAGATTGAGGTTCTCCAACAGCAGCACCAGCGCACGTTTTCCAACTCCAGGACAGTGGGCACCTTTCAATTTGCCTGTCATCCCGTTTTCGATTGCTCGCTGGATATCAAATCCTGCCATCGAGGGGTTAATCTGAAGTGCGGTGGCGCTCACTCGCTCCTTCTGGCCGAGCTCCCGTAAACAGTTTTCCACAATGAGCGTCTTGCCAACTCCCGACTCGCCCACCACAAACGCATTAGCCTTCGCCAGACCTATCATCTTGAGCCACGCGTTGCAGCTAACGGTGAACGCAGTGGGGACGTAGATGATGGAAAGGGGACTTGTGATCGTCGAAGTATCACCGATGAGCTCCTCGTCGCCTTCTGCATCTTCCGTGTCTTCACTGGTCACGATTCGCCCTCGAGCTTTCAGTACTGCACTTGTTCGGCGGGGAAACTCCGATTGATACGCGAAGCTGCTTCGGCGTGTAGCAGGTCTCGATATTTCCAGAAGAGATCTACTCCACAGGAACAACACGGTTCGGTGGTCTTGAAAGCGGAGCCCAACATCAAAAAGCGTAGCAGAAGAATCCAGAGTGAAGATAGGATGCCCTCCTAGCAGGTGAGGCGCAATTCCAATAGCAGCAGCATGAAACTCTGGTCGGGCACGAGGTGGTAGGATCATACCGAGTGACATCGTCGCAGCATAGGCAACGATGATTTTCGCGTCGGCCATCCACTCTGCGTCGTCTTCCACCACACCTTTCGCTACCTCAGCAACCAGTGGCGTGAGAACCTGGAGCATATTTGCGACACCGTGGGTCACGGAGCACTCGAGGAAAGGAGGAGTATACCGTTTGAAGATGTCCAACACCGCAGGCAAATGCGTTCGCATAAGTTTTGCCGCGAATTCGCTGGTCGGCTCCACGAGTTTGGTCAGATGAGCTAAGCTCGAGCGCTTACGTCTGGGTTGTTGCTGCTGCAGCCAGCTCTTGATCAGCAATGTATACGATACCATGTGGTCCGTTTGCATGTACACTAAGCCGCATCGACTAAGGCACGCTGGGGACCACTGGTCTAGACTCTCAACCTCGAAGAAGATTCGTAGACTCTCCTGCGTACATTCCAATTGATCTCCGTTCGGCAGGCTCATTCTCTTAGTGTCCTTGGGCGAGGCGTCGATGAGGCCGCGAAGAGGTTCTAGTAGAGTTGGTGCATCGCGTACGCCGTCGAAAACAATCCATGATGCAGGAGCTAAGGACCGATTCGAGGCTAGTGCTGCAGCATCTGCAGCGTGGATAAAGAACGATCCCCTTCGCGATAACTGCGGGCTGGAAGCCGATTTTCCTTCTGCGCTGTTTGAGTGTTCTAGAGTGTAGTCAAAGCTGCTGATATTTGATGCAGCATCGACGCAATTCTGGCGGAAGAAGTAGCTGAAAAAGCCGTCGTCCCAGGTCGAGTCTCCAGTTACCTCCCCGTAGATGTCCTTTAACGTAAAAGCTTCTGGATAAAGTCGAACGGTGCGGAGGTGCTTGTCGTGGCCTGGGTCGCCCTGTAAATCGTTTATCTTCTGTTCACCACTGTCCGAAGTCGCCAGTTCGTCCGCAATCAACGAATTCAGTACACTAATGGCGGTAGATTTCCCGCACACACCACGGCCAGCTACAATAACTATCACCCTTTTCGACACGACTTGGTACATTTCAAGCAGCTTGCGGACGTAAAACTCGCTTACACTCAGCCGACGAGCACTTACGGTAGTCTCGACCTTGCGTTTGAAAGCTTTCAGCTCGTGGTGCTCGTCTTCTTCGTCACTGTCGTATGTAGCGGCAGCATCTTCGTTGATGTCGGGTTGATCCTGAGCATTTATTGGTGTAAAAGAAGAGTTTGATATGGGAGCGCGTAATGCCAGCATGCCAAATCCATTGATCTCCAAATCGGCCGCGTGCGGAAAAATGGTTCGAATACACTTCAAAAACGCTACTCGCCTCTCAGGCAGGACTTTGGTATAAAATTCATCCCAAACGGCGGCGACAAGAGACTTTTCTGGGGCCTGCCACGGGTTCACATCCAACCGATTGCAAACATTTCTGATTATGGCAAAGGTCAGCGGTAGTCTACCGAGTGGTAAATCCTTGGTAAAATATTCAGGATCGTCGATGAGGAGGCAGAAAAGAGCTTCCAGCTTCAGACTGAGTTGTTTCCAGTCCTTAAATCCATTCACAAGCAACAGGGCCTCTACTATGAGCTCCGGTTCCACCGTCGGACATGCCACAGGAGCAAAACACGTTGAAAGACGAAGAAAAACCTGCTGGTGATGGGGGTGCTGGTAATCGAGTGAGCATGTCACGACGACGGCCAGCTCAGTGTTAGTGATGTCCACAGGAGCCCCGTCCAAAACGAGGGAGTCGTGGTGGGCCCTCAAAGCATCCACGATCTGACTCATCTCCAAAACGAATATCCGCAGCATGCTTGACACTTCAACGCCAGAAAACGAAAGCCAGACTGAGTTACTTTGCAAAACACCTCGCAGAATCCGCTTGAAGTGCGTGAGGGTGAGTCCATTCGAGTAGTCAAACTCGATGCATTCTCGCCCAACCATTGCAGATAAATCGCGCATGAGGGTTCGCTTCCTCGCGCACCCACTGTTGCGTGGGGAGTGTAACAGCAAGCCGTGCTCCAACGACAGAGCAGTGCTCATAGCTAGCACGGTACGTTTGCAGAGAGGGCTCAGGACTGGACAAGAGTAATTTCCGATGAACGAGTACTCGTACTGGAATGTTTTCACTAAGTGGTGAACTGTACATCTTTTCTCGAACGGATCGTAGTAAAATCTCGGAAGCTTGATCCACGTGAAGGAGTCTCCAGACGCATAACTATAGTGGTAGACCGAAGCATCGCTTCCGGCTTGGTGAGTCCCTGTTGCCCCAACTGACTGAGTTACGAGCGTCAAGGGCTGATCCTCGTACAGTTCTCGTATGCCCTGAGATTTGTTTAACAGGAGAGTCAATATGGAGCTTGCAATCCATCTTTCCCTCTGAGTTGATGTCCGACGCACGATATACTCGATCAAGTTGGCCTTTTTCAGTTGAAAGTGGTGCCAAAAGCGTTGCCAGGCAGCACCTGTGCGGTCGAGACGCACTAACGGGGTTACTTCGTGTGTGACCAAGATGTGAACACAGAGAATGACAACTTGGAGTGGGTAGTCCATCCATCCCCGGGCATCTACTACACTAAGCCGCGTTTCCGTATCTGCTGATGGTGACGAAGGATCTCCAATCTCGCTCCCTCTCCGTTCACCACTGTCGCCACGTGAGGACACCCTCTTTTTCGAGCTGCTTGATCGGGGTTTGATCAGAGACTCCAGGTTTTCTTCAAACAAGGTTACCAAGCTCCCATCCATTGCACTATTGACCGCCTCCACCATTGCCGCTCGCACTCGTTCATCCAACTCTTTCATCCAAAATTGCGGGTTGGCGCCAACACGCAGTGGCCTGATGGGGAGCTCCTCTCCAGGGGCAGATCCGAAAACAGCATCAATATCAAGGCCATCATGCAGAGTAGCGAAGACTAGCGGATCGTGGTGGTTAGGTGCATCCTTTTGCTCACTTTCCTCAGTAGTTTCACTACTGCTGTCGGTTAATGTTGACGAGTTGGCCAGGAGATCTATATTTCCCAGAGTTGTTCTTCTGGATGGACCCATTCGGAGTGAGCAGATCCCTCGAAAGCATTTTGAAACCATACGAGATAGGTGATTCGGGTCTCGAGCGTGTATCATCAACTGGAACAAATCGTGGTCCGAGAGGAAATTGAACCGCGGGAAGTACTTTCGCTTCTCGTCGAGGTACGCCCCCAGCTGAAGCCACAATTTCGCATAGGATTCCTGTGCACCGACCAGAAATCCTATCGTAACTACTTCGCGAAGACAGATCGACAGAGATGAGGTACCTTTGGCCGCGTGCATCATGCCCCTCCACTTTCGATCGATTGCTTGGAACTCAAAGGAGGCCTCAGTGACACTTTGCTGGACATCACGAAGCGAAAACAAAAGGCTCAACTTGGTACGACTGCGCTGAACAATGCTCCACTTATCTAAGACCTCTTCGCAGTGGCGAACCTCGTCACGCCATTGCACTAGTTGTAGTTGCAGAGAACCCGACGCAGTAACTTGAGCGAGAGACTGGATCGTCAGGAGATCGTCTTCAAACGACTCAAGAAGTTGACTGGCTCGTGGAAGATCAAGCTCGTACGAGTCCAGAATACGAATTATGGGAAGTGTAGCATCATGCAGTCGGGATTTCATGGCATTCAGCTTCTTCTCAGTTACAGCATCGTGATGAGCTTTCTGGGTGATCTCCCGAATCTGCAGCTCATACTTCCACAAGTCACGACTTCGAAGAAAGCCTAGAGTTACCGTAAAGCCATCAGTGATCAGAACGCCAATGCTGGACACGTAGTTGAGAATGTCCATGAGCTTTAGAATCTCCTTCCAGTGGTGAATCTTGACCCAGGGCTGGGCCATTTCTTTCACTAAACTCAACTTGCGCAGGTAGTCAATGACAGCTTGGTGAATATTGCCGAGCAACTTCTCGGCAAACCCTGCTCGCTCCCGACTCTGAAGTTCTCGAATGACCGGTAAGAAACTGTGTACTTTGATGGCATGTGCCTCCCAGTTTTGCTCGCTGAAAATGCCGTTTTCCATCGAGTTGATCGTGTTCAGCCATTGCATCGTAAACGTGACGAGCTCTTGCACTTCGCCCCATTTTGTCGTGGCTTCCGCTAGTGACGGAATTTCCACGATCTTCAACCCAACCATCCTCTGGTACTCTTGATACAGTTTCGTTGCCTTCTCAATTGCCGCTAGTTCACGGAGGACCTCCTGGAATATCCCCACATTCTTCTCCATGTCTTCTTCTTCTTCCATGTCGGAAAACTCGTCATACATTTTCAACAGCTTTTGGCACCGCAGCGTGTACTTCTGCAGCGCTGTGTTGACCTGATATGTGATGTTAGGCAACACCTTCGCGGCGAACTTGCCGTGGGATTGTACGAGGGAAGTATACTTGCCCAAGAACTGGTGCATGACATTGTATTGCGGTGATACTTCGGATCCCAACGGCGGTGCGAAGCGCTTCAACGCTCGAAATGTTTCGTCCACATTGCGGATATTCTGATTCAAGTGTTTTTCGCCTTCCTTCAACAGTCGAACCTGCTTCATCTGCTCACAGAAAAATTCAATGAGCTGAGGGCGGTCTTCCAGTATCAACGTGGCACGTTGTAGAGCACTGACGCATTCCGCCACTCCCTCAACCGCTAGTCGAAAGAGAGATTCATGCAACGAGTTCCGTTCCTGGGAAATCAGATCCAGAATCTCTGAAATTGATCGGCGACACTGAATTTCGAGAAACCCCACCTTCCAGCTAGACTGCAATTTCTGGCATGCATGCTGCGACCGATCGAGCACGTTGAGACGATGCGCAATACTCTTCAAAAAGCGTGACACCTCCCCCGTTGAAATTCCAATGATACGAGAAAGATCTGAACCTGAATGGTGGGAATTGTTTGCAGGGGTCTGATGGCACTTTCGGACCGACTGCACCTCCAAGTAAATGAGCCGCAGAGACTCGAACGCGAGCATTTGCTGTGCCGCTCGATCAAACCACAATCCGAGCTCAGACGTCAGCTCCTTTGTGACTTCATCAAACGTAGGGTCCTTTCGAAGTACTGACTGGAGATCACAATCTGTATCGCTAGCTGTAAATGCCTCCGCCACCACTGCTAGCACTCCTGTACCACGGTTATTGCTCCACGTGATCGCGTTCTTGGTAAAGTGGAAATTGCTAACAAGGCGAATCAGTCTTGCCAACCCGTCTAACAGCACTTGTTTCGTCTGCTTGAGGGATGGAGAGAGTTCAAGCGAGTCTCCAGCGATCGTCACTGCAGCGCAAAGTGCCCCTAAACTTTCTTCAGACGAGAGCTGCTCCCGCAAATTATCGACACACCCGATGATCATCAAGTAGAGGCTTTCCGTGAACATGTAGTCCATCATCCGAATGTAGGTTGCCAGGAGTGACATATCCAGAGCCGCCGTGTCTTTTTGCAGTTGGAGATCCTTCTTGCGCTTGTGCATCGCAGCTATCGGGGCCGATTTCCACTTGGCATTGATCGTCCGAACACAGGCGGCCTCAGCACTGTAAAACTCATCCAGGTTGGTCGGAGGTTGAAGGTCATCGTAAATTTGCTGAACCATCACTTCCACGAGGCCAAGAAGCTGCTCCTTTGCATCAATAAGCTTCATCTCCGCAACAGCAAGACGGTCCTTCTGGTGTTCTTGAACCGTAACAAGATCTACCGCCGGCCGTGCAGTCGGTAGTGTCAACGATCTGATCTCCTGGATGTCTCGAAGGGCGCGACACGAATTCAGCAATGGTCGAATAAAAGCTTGTCGGGCAAATGGTAGGCACTGAGCGATAAGTCTGCGGTTATCACGGTAAATGATCTGACGAATTGCTCGCACCCACCCCACAAACACTTTGCGCACCAGGAATTTCTGGAACAGCGGGATCCCTGCCAGAAGCAGTGAAAACATCTTGCTCTCCATGATCCATTGCGCCAACGGGATGACTTCGCCGGAGACATCATTGTCGTTGTTGTTCGTGTGGTGCACGAGGGACGTGGACGTCATCATAAAGTAGTCGCCTGCGCCAGATCGAGGTGCCTCGTCGATTCTCACCAGGTCGTAGGGCATATACTTCCCCGTCGACGCAGGTGCGGACGAAAACCCAAGCGACAATTTTGCGGTTACCGCCGGGTTTGCCACCCGTGCAGTCTTCCGCTTGAAGTACAGAATGTCGTGTCTGTGCTTGGCCTCCAAGAAGAACAGGATGGCATCTTCCACACCAGAAAACTCGACACTCGTCGTCGACGCATTGTTGTCACAAGAGTCCGCGTCGCCTTCCTCGGCAGTCTGCTCCTGCAAGCTCGCGCGTCGCAGCATAGCAAACCGCTGCACCAGTCGATCGAACAGCTCCTTGTTCTTCTCCCGGAGCTTCTGCACGAACGCACTTCAAACAACGCACAGTACACGCAAATTCAATTCACTAGCATTAAAACCGGCATCGTGAGCTCCACGTACCGATCCGAGAGTTGGTCCCGCAGCTCCGGGGCGGGGGTCACCATCGGGGCCAATTTATTGGGCTTCTGCATCGCCCTGCTCGCCGCAGTAGCAGCTTTATCTCGCCCCCTCGCTGCCTTGGCCCCCACCGGGGCTCTCGGAGCGATGGGGCGGAAGGGTGGGTCATCTCGGAAAATCTCGGGTGGCTGCACCAGCTTGCGGTGCGACAGCGGCACGTGCACGGGCGAGTGCCAGCTCTGACCGCGCCTCGGCACCGCCTTCTGCATCGTCACTGCTGCAGCTGTTGTTGTTGTTGCAGCGGCGGCCTGCACCTGCTCCTCCTTCGCCGCCGCGTTGCGCACCACGAAAGCCACGGGCGGCC
>JAHWLF010000310.1:0-15720 GCA_024679295.1 Phytophthora parvispora
AAATACCGGATGTTTTCGACGAATCAGACGCCGGTACCTGCTGCCGAGCCGAGCCCAACCAATTTGACAAGCAAGAGAGAGTATCAGACTGGAGCCATGGCCGACACGCACATGACCGACGCCGACACGCCCGAGGAGACGGAGATCGAGGTCATCACGGCCGAGGAGACCACGCAGGAGTTCGACATCGGCGAGGCCCCGCAAGGTGCGCGCGGATCCTCGCAGTAACAGCAACAGGAGCATCGCTGGAACCCTCGGACTCACTAGACTGGCTGACGTTGACTGCAGACGACGATGAGGACGCCATGGAGGACGAGGACGACGACGGGAAGATCTCGGCGGAGGACGCTGACGTGCGCGACGACG
The DNA here is from genome assembly GCA_024679295.1 of Phytophthora parvispora. Classification (NCBI taxonomy): domain Eukaryota; phylum Oomycota; class Peronosporomycetes; order Peronosporales; family Peronosporaceae; genus Phytophthora; species Phytophthora parvispora. The sequence goes on from JAHWLF010000310.1 coordinate 367, forward strand.
CGGAGATGGTTGGAGCCTTTTTCTTTTCTTCGTCTAAGCGCAGTGGAGACTCGAGTCTGACGATAGATGGCTACATTCAGGTCTTCAACAAGCACTCGGGCCCCGTGTACTCGGTCAGGGTGAACCCGGTGGACCCGCGCATCGTCATCACCGGCGGAGGTGACGACGTCGCTGTCATCTGGAACCGCGAGGACGGCAACGTGCTGTACACGCTGGCGGGCCACCAGGACTCCGTGGTGAGCGTGGACTTCAGCTTCGACGGCAAGTACGCGGCCACGGGCGGCTACGACGGCGTCGTCAAAATCTGGGATGTTGCTACTGGCGCCATGGTGCAGAGCCTGGAGGGACCGTCGCAGGAGGTCGAGTGGGTCTGCTGGCACAAGAAGGGCAACGTGGTGCTGGCGGGCTCTGGCGACGGCACTGTGTGGATGTGGCTCGCCACCACAGGCGAGTGCATGCATGTGTTCGCCGGACACGAGGACGGTGTCACGTGCGGCTCGTTCACGGGCTCTGGAAAGGTGCGTGCATACTGTGGTTGGGCCGGGAATTTCTTGGGGTCGTCTTAACGTTGATTTGCTTGATGTGGTACAGATGATCGTGACTGGCAGCTCCGACGCGACTGTGCGCGTGTGGAACCCGAAGACTGGCGAGTGCAACCACGTTTTCCGGGGGTAAGCTTTTTGCTATTTCGCTGACCGTTGCAGTTGTATCTGACAATGTTCTTGCTTTGTTTCAACAGCCACGACTTCCACGAAGGCCCTGTGACCTTTGTCGCCTGCCACCCGAGCGTACGTATTGCAATTTCATGAGTTTAAAAAGTTGTACAGGGTATATTTACCGTGCTTTGTGAGAAAACAGCAACCGCTCGCTCTGTCGGGCTCGCAAGATGGCACTGCGCGCCTCATCCAAGTCCAGACGAAGCGTGTGCTTGCTACGCTTTCGCACGATGGCGTTGACGCTAGTGTCGCTGGCACTGTGAACGATACCTCAACTGCAACGGAGAACTCCGTGGAATGGTGTGTGCAAATTGTTGTACTTGGCATTGGCTACTTTTACTAACAAGGCACTTTGTGACACAGCGGCGGATTTTGCAACACGATGAACTGGGCGGCTACAGGCTGCCTTGGTGGCTACCTGCGCATCTGGGACTTGGCGACGAACCAGGTAACTTGTGTGCCGCACTACCCATCCTTGACGAAATTTAAACTAACGTCCTGTCCTCTATATGATGCAGTGCCGTCACGTTTGCCGCCACCCTGCCGGCGTGATCAAGCTCCTTTGGCACCCCACGCACCCGATTGTATACTCGTGCACGGTGGAGGGTCTCATCTACGTCTGGGACGCCCGGACAGGACAGCTCATGAAGACGCTGGCTGGACACACCGACATGGTGCTCGATATGACCTTCATCCCCGCCTTCGAGGGCAACCCTGTCGCTGGGCTTCTAACGGCGAGCGACGACGAGTCTGTGCGGCTCTTTCGCGTGGACAACTAGGCGACAGTCTTAAACACGATTTACATGTTGAACCACGCTCACTTATCTGCTTTGTTGTGCTTTATCCGCTTCTGTCAACAACACGAATGCTTGTTGCAGGACTAAAGGTGTGGAATGCTCAAAATGCTGTATGAATTGCATATACTGCAGATCTCTACTACGCGAATGTGAAACTAACCGTGCGCTCGATTACATCGGCGTTGAGTTACGCCTCATACAATCTATCACAGCGACAAACAACACCAACGCACATTAGCCTGATGAGCTCCGCAGCGAAAACCTGATAACGCCACACGTACACTTCGTTCTGGAAACTGGATCCACTGGCCGCAGCGTCGGCGTGCGATTGGTACTTGAGCGTTTCGTTCTTGCCGAGGTCAACGAGCGCCTGACGGAAGCCACGTCCAATGGCCTTCTGGCGGTCCTCAGCGTTAGCTGTTGCGCTCCAGATGGCGATACGGTCCTGCGCCTTGCGCACACTAACTACAGCGCCGCAGACGTCGTCCTCGTCCTGCAGCGTCTCGCCGATGAGCGACAGCATCTGCAAAAGATCAAAAACCACATTAGCACTCACGTAGATCGCTGTTGCCGTCAATGCTGCGGCAACCGTACCACGTAGAGCCAGCACTCATCTAGTCGCGCTTTCCGCGAGCGAGGGTTGGTGAAAATCCACTTGCCACCCTTGGCGTTAATGGGGTCCTCCCACATGGGCCGGATGCCCTCCTTAAACAAGTGGTAGTTGCTGCCGATCGAGAGCTTCGTGGGCGCCAGGATGTTGTTGTACAGGCTGCACGTCAACGCGAAATCCACGCCAGAGTCAACGTCCGCCACACACTACGCCAAGTCCAGCATGCTAGAGCTGCTGCGCAACGTACCACCAAAAGTCCTCCACCGTGCTGAAGGTGTAGACGTTTTTGAGGTTCTCCTCCCAGGACTCGGTCGAGTGGCGCTTCTTCGGGTTGTCGTACCACAGCACCCAGCGGTTCTGCAGCGGGTGCTGCTCCCCATCCACACAGAAAGCACAGACACGCACATACAACAAGGCGCGTCAGCCACCTGCACCTCTCAGCTACTCAGAGTCGCTCGTAGTCACCTTGGTGGCCACGTCGTCCACGACGGCGGGGACGGCGACCGTCGCGTCCTTGTGCTCCTCGGCGGGCTGGGAATCCTTCACGTTCTTCTGGTCGCTCATGCTGCTGCTGCTGCTGCTGCTGTGTGTGCTGCTGTAGCTGTGTGTGTAGACTGGCCGGTCGTGTGGCTGCTGCTGCGGGCGTCGAGGAGCTCTCGGCGGTGGGCGACGCTGCGCTGTTGGTCTCTTTCTGGTGGCGATTGATGCGCTCTCCCTCGGCGGTTGGTTGGCTCAAAAAGAAATGGCACTAAAGCGAACAGTGACGTCGGCAGCCCTAGCCCCGACTTCAACGCCTCAGTACGGCCGGAAGTTTCCTTTTTGCCTTCAACCTGCATTCCGCATTCCGCACTCGGCGGGTGACTCGGCGGACCAGAGCCCCGCCGCAGCCATGCCGAGCGAATATGAAGACAAGTACCTGCTGCTGCGCGACGAGAACACGGCGCTCAAGAAGAAGAAGAATGAGCAGGAGGCCACCATCAAGCGGTGCGTCGGTCGCCACTGCGCCTCTGCGCTGCGCGTTGTGCCAAGGAGCCCCCACTAATCTTTTATTTCTTTGTTTTATTAATTATGATCAGGATGTACACGAAGTTGGCGATGATCGAGGAGAAGCTCACCAAGAGGAGGCAGGGCGATGGGAAGAACAACCAGGACGACCCAGGTAGGCACACGCGAGCTTTCGTGTCTTTGACAGTATCTTGCTTTTTTTTCCTTTTTGTTCATTGCTTTTGTTTTTGCTGCAGAGACTGGAAGCAACAAAGCTGCCGGTCTCCCTGTGAGGCGAGACCTGGACACGGAGAAGTTCATCGCTGCTCTGAAGAGCGAGAACGCTGCGTTGCGGAAGAAGAACCAGGCGCTGATAGAGAAGAACCGCTGGCTGGAGGAGCAGAGTCGCCAGGCCAGCTCCTCGAAGCGACTTGGCAGCGCTTCTGCTGCGGCAACTCGACCGCCGACGCAGAAGCGACCTCCATCGGCTCGGAGCAACCCTAGCAGCGGGGTTGGCTTCGCAGGGAATACGCTGCAAAAGCAAGCCGAAAGCGCGCGGAAGCTGCACCGAGACACTTTCTCAGGAGAATTGGAAGTAGCGCTAAAGAAGCGGCTGGTGATTGCAGAAAAACAGTTAATGAAGCTTCAAGCTGAAAATGAGCAACTGCGATCGAATAGCAGTCGATTGCAGCTAAAGCCGAGGCAAAACAACAATGAGGACTCCGGCCCGAGCGATGGTGAAGATGACGAAGCAGGAGATAACAACAAAGAAACGACAAACTTGGCGCTGGACCAAATGAAGCGAGAGCTACGCGATCGCCAAGCCCAACTAGCGATTTTGAATGCTCGCTACGAAAACTTGGAGTCCAATGCGCTGGCAGAGCGTGAAATCCAGGAGAAAACGCTCGGGCAAATGGAGCAGATGAATCGCCAGGTGCATAAGCTTCGAACCCAGCTGCAGGATGCAATGATGGAAAAGGAAGAGTTGGAGATTCGCATTATGAAGGCTGGGGACCAGGAGAAGGACGTTGCGTTGCTCCGTGAACAAAATCGCCGACTGGAGGAGCGGATGACTTCACTTTGTGAAAGCCCATTTATCAACGACGCCTTTCAGCGCAAGGAGCGTATTGATAAGCTTTTCGATTTGGAGAAGCTAACGCAAGAGCAAAAAGCGACCATATCTCACATGACAGAAGAAAATCATAAACAACAAGGTGACATTCGCGAATTGCAGAGCCTTATCAAACAGCTGAAACAGGCAAAGGATCGTGTGGAGCAGGATTTAGCGCAAATGGCTCACCATTTGATGGAGGAAAGGAATGCAAGAAGCCTTGAAGCCATTAAATCGACGGCTGGCAGTGTGCCAGTACCGGTACCGAGACCGGAGCCTTTGGTCATCATCCGCCCACATACACCTGAACCACGTCACCAACCTCCTGAAAAGCGAGACGCGTGCTCCTCGCCTGTGAATAACAACGCATCACCCGGAAAAGGACAAACTCCAATGCTAACTGTGTACGTATGCTGTTGGAGTTGTGCAAGATTACCGGTATAACTACTGATCTTTCTGTGGTGTCGGCTATTGTAGTGGTGGAGGTGTAGTAAGTCGCAAGTATGGAGATCTCCCGTCAGCTGAAAGTTTTCTCGGACCGGAGGATGACTCCAGTGTGAAGCACCTACGGAATCGAGTGCACGTTCTCCAAATCGCGCACTTAAAATCTATGCAGGAGCTGGAGCGTTGTGAAAAAATGCTGCAGGCGCAAACGAATATCAATCGTGAACTTGTTTTAGAGATCGAAGAACTAACAACATCGAAGATTTCGCACTCAAACCAACTCCAACGGCGCATGAAAGAGCTGGAACTGTTATGCGAAGAGCGCCAGCAACGAATTCACAATCTTCAAGCCGAAATTCGGCAGCTTAAATACGCCAGAGAAAAGATGCTCCTGAAGACTCGGGAAGCTGAAGAAGCCAGCTCTGATGATTCGGCAAGTGATGATGAAGAGAGTGACGTGGCATCTGTGTCCGAGTCTTTGATCTTAGCCTCAAGGGACCTGTCCCCCGGCGAACAACTTCTTGAGTTGGGCGTTCTGAGCGGTAACTTCGATAGCAGTGTGGTTGGCATTAATTCGTCAACCTTCGTATTGTGCGACTTCTACGACTTTGAATCACAATCTACCCCACTTCTTATGGGGAATCGCCCTGAGTACAATTTGTCGGCTACGTTTAAGGTGACAGTTGATGGATTTTTCTTACGTTATTTGGCCTCGGAGTCCGTCGTTCTGGAAGTGCACCAAGCTGTTCGGGGGGACTTTAAGTTGATTGGAAAAGCATCCGTCCGTCTGTCGAAGCTGTTGCAATCGAAGGGGGTTGTGAAAGAGCCCATGCTTGCTGTCAAATCATTGTGTTGCAACAATGATAGTGGTTCATCCATATTGGGAACATTGAACATTCTTCTAAGGCTTTCTACCCCAGTCTCAGAAATTTGGCAGGTGCACCTTTGCTCTTACCCGCAGGACATTTTGTTGCTATCATCTGCAGGTAAGCATAACAAATCCGACGTCCCGAGAGATGTATTATGTGCTGAAGACTTCAACGATGATAATGGTCACTCGATGAACGAGCTGCAAATCACAATATTTGCATGCAGAAGATTGCGTTCCTATGGTAAAAAATCGAATGGATCGGTGTCTCGAGTTCCATCATCGTACGTGCATTACCAGCTACTTGGTTTTCCGGATGTTTTCACGAACATTGTTCCAGAGTCATCGAATCCTGAGTATAACTTGAGTCACAGTCGGCAAGCCTTCACGCTACAAGTCGACGCCACTCTCCTTCGCTTTATCTCAAAATTCCAGTTCTGGGTAACAGTGTTTGATGATCAAGTCGATATCGATGATAGTGCACAGGAAGACGGGATAGTGGGAAGGTGTGGACTTATGCTCTCAGATCTCGTCAATGGTGAGATTATCCGAGGGTGGTTCCCGTTAAAAGATGAAAATGATCAACATGCTGGCGATATCTCTGTTTTGATCCAGTGGAAGGATCCTTTTCAGGTGCTTCAGCTTGCTTCTTCTCAACGCGCACGAGGAGTAAATGGGCGTCCTATCGATATGCACTCGCTGGAATTTGATCAACAACATGCATTACTGGCAATATTTTCATCGGATATAGATGGGCGCGTAAATTATCGCCAATTCTTGCACTATGCCGCTCCATCTGAAGAGTTGGAATTACTCGTAGCAAAGATTAAGGAGCGTGTTGAATATGCAATTGATTCCGGACAAATTGCTTCGGTTGAAGAGGCCCTCGCTGTAGGGATAGATCCAAGGAAGCGAAAATGCATGGTCATCTCTATGGATGCTCTGACGAAAGCAGGCGAAAAATTTGGCATTTTCCTCTCGGACGCAGAAAGGGATCTGCTGCTAGCCACATTCGGGATCGAAGATAGTTCCACAGAGAGCAAATCGACATTGGGAAGTATTCTACCGGCCTTGGAAGGAGACAGCAAAAGCATCTCTTTAAATTACTTGCTATTGCATATCAATCCTCGGTTAAGCTGCGCGGAACGGCTACTGTGTCACAAAGTCCGGCAAACTGTGCGTCGACATTCCCAGGAGCAAAAGAAGCGAAAGCCTGTTGATGCTGTGCCAGCTCCAAAGATTTTTCAAAAGTTCGACGAAGCGAATTGTGGTAGAATCACCCGATCCGCTTTTAGAAAATGCATATCGGCTCTAGGATTTGATCTGATGAGCGTGGAGTCAGAATACCGTGAACTAGTTCGTACTCACGTGCATCCCACGTCTGATGACGTTTCTAGCGATTCGATGGGGAAGAAAACTACGTCTCTAAACCGTGGTGGCATTGATCTGGACGAAGACTTGCTAGAAGATATCACCACAAAACCCAAGCTACAAACGAAGCAACCACTGCGGCATAACAGCGGAATGGAGGCGAAAACGGAAAGCTTAGTAAAGCAAGTAGACGCCCCACTGGATGCTGCCAAGATAACGGTAAGCACCTTGCCAGCATCGACCGAGTTTCAGCGCAGGAAACAAGCTTTCATGGATCGAATGAAGGCGATCGCTTCGGCGAGCAGTAAAAATCTGGTATATGAACAAGTGGAGAAAAAACTCCAAGAGCAGAGAGTGCAAGCTAAAGAGAAGGCACTGCCTCGACAGGAAATTCTTCAGCAGCAAGAACGTCAACTTCATACACCTCAAAATATCCACCATGACGCGGCACGGACTCTACAAAAACAGTATCGCCACTATAAAGAACAGCAACAACAGAACCGTGAAGCGAATCTTGTGAAAACGACAATTATGGACGCGGATAGTCAACTTCAAACTATTCTGAGTAAGTGGAGCTTTGCTGACATGAACGATCTCGAAGACGTAATTCTATCCGAAATCGAACGAGATGCACCAGACGCGAAACACGGCAGATTGCTCTCAAGGAAACAGCTGAGCTATTTTCTTTCAAAAGCCCCTCGCATTGCTTTGCCTCCTCCTTTGCTATGGCAACTTATGGACTATTTCGCCATTAAGGAAACTGGGATGGTAGCATATCGTTCGCTACTCAACTTTGTGTTCTCTACGTCTACTGAAGAAAGTGAGTGCCGAACGAAACAACGCTTATCAGTCTTAGAGCGACTACGCTTTGATGTTGGATTTGCTTCCCACGTATTTGTTTCAGCTGGAGATATGAAAGGGACAGGTTGCATCTCCTTGAAGAAATTCCGCGAGAGTCTGACAAGACTTGGGGCCCAGCTCTCTGCTAAGGAGCTGCATCTTGTTATTATCCTGCTGGATGCGAATGGTCACGAAATTCTCTACCACGCGTTATTACAGCTTCTGACGCAGTTACCTCACTGTCAGCAGTTAACAAGAGCTCTGGAACGGTGCCATCGGGTTGGTATCGCTTTGATCCGAGAAAAACTTCTAGCATTTGTAAGCTCTGATGATGGATGTATGAACCAGGAAGAACTGCTTCGTGTCTTAATGCTACTAAGTTCGGAGGGTGCTCACTTTGAGCCTAAGGACTCGATCTTGCTCTTCCAGATGATGGCAGGCACCAATGATAGTACAAAACGGATATCAATAGATAACCTGTGTCTACGGCTAGAATCAGCGGCAAAGTACGGCCAAAACTCGTTGCCCGATGGATGGAACAAATATGATATGCATCGACTACAGCGATTAGCCTGGAATTGCCGGAAACTCATCTGCGGCAGCTTCTCTGATTTGAAATTTGAGTTCGAGAGGTTTGACTGGCGGGATAGAGGCTTTGTGTCGTTAACGGAGTTTACCTCGATTTGCCGCCGAAATGGGTTTGTATTGTTCACCGAAGATCAACTGAAGGGCATAGCTAAAGTCTTCAGTGTCAAGACAAACGGATCATTTGGAATCAATTATCGACAGTTCCTGGACTGGACAACACCGCCTCCGACAGTGGACATGGATGCTGTTGAACAGAAGCTCCGCAAATTCGCGCAACATCAAGCTGGCAAGTTGCCAAACAAACAGCTCTCGGACATGCTCGCAAATTGGAACGAGATCTTTTTAAACGAGATAGAGTCGTCGTTAGATGGAGGGATGACCCGCTCAAACTTCGTCAACGTCTTGCAAACCCGTTTGGGGCTACAATTAGACGAAAACGAGGTGCGCGCTTTGTTGTACACTTATGACTCCAAGTTAGAAGATCAAATTGATTGCAATGCCTTTTTGCGAATGAATTGGCGAGAGGCAACCCAAGCACGCGTGAAGTTGGCCAATGATGCAGCCAGAGCAAAACGTTTTGTGAAGGAGGATACGGCGAAAAGCGATTCGAATTTGCACGAATCCAAAGCTGCTAAGGAATTTTTGAAAGACAAGCCCGCGCCCACAAAACCTCAAAACCAGCAAAACGCTAATGAGCTGATTGCACCACCAGCACCCGACAAAGACCCGAAGACCGGAAAAACTCCTACCGCAATCCTTTCTGATTACCTAGATTGGTGCGAGGAGCGTGGTGTAGACCTTCGGGGAGAGCTTGAAGCTTGTGATAGCACGTACACAGGTTTCGTGACCGCAATGAACCTAAAAGAAACTCTGCTCCGGCTAGATTTCGCAAAAGTTGCCTCGCCTTTATCTGCTGAGGTTATTGTCGGCCAGCTCGTTCGTCGATTCCGGAATGCGGAGCTAACAGACGCAGTGCATTACACGACGATGCTGTATGAGATAACAAAACCTGCCTTGATTGGTGCTGATTCACGATGGTATGAGCAGATAACCGAGCATTTGCGCTCGCGTATTCGTTCCAAGGCTAATCTTGCGGGTAAAATCGATCATGGAGACACAGCGAACTATGCTAGATTGGATTCTGCGTTCAGGCACTTTGATCAAGAGAAGAAGGGCTTTTTGACAGCAGAAAACCTGCGAAGTGGTTTGCGGGCCCTTAAATACGATCTGTCTACAGAGCAACTTGACACGTTGATGGTGCTCGTTTGCGTCTTCCGTCACGATGGAGGGGGTCTGTCGCGAGCTGAGTTTGATTCATTTGTGTTGGATCCGTTTGCTCCTCGTCTGTTGAAGAAGCTTGCTGACCAACTCTACTCTGAAGTGGAGCCGCACAACAAAGACACGATGCCTCGGGTTGCATACTTGAGCAGGTTGCTGATGGAGTGTGCCGGTGCCAGCCATCACAGCAGCCTCCCCAAAGAGTCATTTTGTACTCAACTGGAGAGAGCACTGGAGCGCCAAGTCACAGCATGGGACAGACTACGCTTGCAGCACCTTTTTGATGTAAAGCGAGACGGTCATATTGCCTACAAACTCTTTCTCAAGGTAATGTCTCAATGGCGAGCACCAGCCAGCGCGACTGGATCGGGTTTGGCACAAGGTAACAAGGTGGCGGAGCATCGACAAATAACCCGTGTACAACAAGAGCCTGCACCCACGCCGGAAAACCAGCATCGCTCCCTAGAACGCACCACCACCACCAATAAGCCACCATGCACACGTGATGCTATTCTTCGGTCATTGTACAATCAAATGTCGTCGATAGATTTTGACTCACAAGTTGACATCGTGGAGGAGTATCTGAGGCTAAAGGATCGCAAGCACACCGGAAGCATTAAGATGAAGCAGTTGAAGCGAGTCTTCGATCAAATCGGCTTATCTCTATCTCCAGACGCGTTCTCAAGTTTGCAAATGTACTTCCCAGGCTTAGCCTCATCTGATACTGAAGATCACCACGAACAGCTCGTAGCTTATGGGAAGCTGATATTAGCACTTGAGGCGATGCATGAACAGAGCACTGACAAGCAAACAAGATAATCGTCGCCATTTTGCCAGTTCATGAACAAACTAAGTAGTTGAATGTAAGCATAAAACCTCGTTGGCTACTCATGTTCAGAACCCCCTTCCGTACCCTCCAGTTCTTTTTCCATGATCTTGATACGGTGGAGAACACGAGCTGCATCTAGTCGAAGATTTGACGCTAGAAGTTGCGAGATCAGCGCGTGATCCGCAGAGATGCGGGTATGTAGTCTCTTGACGTACATTTCTAGCGTCAATTTGCCTGTTTGCATTTCAATTTCCAGCAGCTGCTTCTTCAGGGCTAACGAATCGTATCGATCACTCAATTCGATCGCAGCAGGCCCCGTAAGCGACGGCAACTTTGCACCCAACTTTTCAAGCTGCAGGCATGCAATAGAAATTGTCAGAAGGAGGTGCAAGCTGCTATGGTTACTGGGAGTACGCACCTCTTCATTAATGACGTCGTAGCTGATAATCAGATCAACATGATGCGGGTCATCTATAGAAGCAGGGGGAGAAGTGATTTGATCCTTCTTTGCTGGGCTGCTTTGACCGGGTGTTGGTCCAGCGTTTGTGTTGATTTGGGCTGGCTCCAAAGTCACACTGAGCATAGGTGCATGAGTCGGTGTAGATAGTATTGGCTCCAGGTAGGCACCAATAACCAGATCCTCTACAGTTTCAAGTCGAATTTCCTTTTCTTTCAGCGGGCGGCGCATTTGAAGCGCGATCTGTTCACCAAGGGGTAATATGGCAAGAGTGTGAGTGTGTGTCAGGAGTGGAATGCCTGAAAATACTTGATGTAATAATCACCTCGATGTCTCCTCCGCACGGCTTTCTATTTGATCCAAGAAACGGGATATGAGTGTTAATTTCGCAGGAAGTCAGTAGGGGTGTCTAAGGCAAACGCGAATAAAGAAACTGTCAGCACAAGGGAATCAGCAACATCGGGTATAGCAACAAATCTTACCAATTCTTGATAAGCTCGGGCTACAAGCTCGGGATTTCGGAACAGCGTCCCCGGCTTCCAGACCTCGAACACGGTTTTCTTTATCTCGAAAAGACGCATCGTTCCTCTTGATCGTGCCAACCTGAAGCTGAAACTCTGGGTGGATGGTATTTCTGTGGAATACGGAGACTTGCGCCTGATCTCAAATTCCTCTGTCTGGCCTTCATGAGGTGTTGCGGATGGGAAATTAAGGCAAAACTTGACAAACACGGACTTTCCAGCCACCTGAGATAGCTCATTTACACTCTTCACAGACACCTTGATCTGGTCGTCTGGGACAAATGGCAGCTCGAATTCGACTTGGTGAGAAGTTTTGACGATCTCATATTGCGGGGCTAGCTGCAGCGGATTCTGTCTCATTTGTCGAAGCTTCTCCAGTTCTGCTCCATAACGTTTTCGCTACTCACAATACATTACACGCAAATAAGTTAAGCCCGAATTTTCGACAGCATAGGGAGGATTACACGCAGTAACGCACCTTGCTCAACCACTCCGACGCTTTTTCACGATTCACTGATAAGTTTTCCTTTGCCAGCGTCGCGGCGCGATTACCAAATTCGACCAACAGTTGCTCAAGCTTCTGGAACTTTGCGGCATTGATCAAATCCTGAGCTGGTGCCAACGGGGTTGAAGGGGTTGTGGCAACCTGTTGTTTGCGATCGATGAGAGTTTGAATCTGCTTCGCTCTTCTCATAGATTCAAGTGCACCTTGAATGTCGCCTTTCCTCTTTAGAACCAACGCTGTTTGTCTAGCCTTTAGAAGCTGCGAATTAAGATCAGCCACATGATAATCATCCACCCCATCCTTGCCACTTGCTTCTTTCTCTTGCGATTTACTTTCGTCTGCTTCCGTGGTTGAGGGGATGGAATGTAACGATCCACTCGACATAACCGTAGTCAGATGATTGCTTTCTCCTTCCGAGTCCGATTCATCAAATGCGTCTATGAGATAGTCTTCGTCAATCGACGGGGCGTTTTTCAACGACCGAGAGCTTGGTAAAGTTGGTTTAGGCGGGGCAGCGATAGGAGCTGGCACAACTTCTGGTAGTGTAGGTGCATGTGCGTGTGCCTGCGCTGACCCATTAGAAGGTGTAACTTCAATACCCAACTTCTGCAACTCGGCTGCAAACGCTGGATCATTCATGTCCTCAGCGGTGACTTCAACATCGGACATGCTATCGTTATCGCTATCAGGATTATCTTCATCAAGTACCACAGCACCTGAGTTTAACCGCACCACAACAGAAGCTCGCGGTGTTGAGGAACGGTCAATGGGGTCTTTGACGTCTGGAGTTGTATGCTTTTGAGCAACTGACGCTTGCATTTCTGTCACTGGTAAGGATCGCAACTCATCTCGTTTTGCTTCGAGTTCTTTGATTTTCCGCATACAGGCAAGCGCGTCGGCAATCTGATTCTGTCGCTTCAATTGCACCGCTTGTACTTTACAGTCGTGAATCTGAGTCTCCACGATCGTCAACTGCTGCATGACATCATGATATCGCGCAGCTTCCTTATCATTAGTATCATCCTCTGTCAGACCCATTTTCGCCAATTGAGCAAGAAACTCCGGGTCCTGCATGTCCTCGTCTGTCACTTCAACATCGTGATCTCCATCGTCCAGCAGCGTTTCCATCGGTTGTCGTGCAGGCTGCTCCACCTTCATTCCACTCCTTACCGACACCACAGTACGATATGAAGACTGCACACCCACAGTACTTCCTTGTGTTGAATAGTGTTCTTGGAGCTGCTTGGCCTCTCGAAACTTGGCCAGCGCCTCCTGAATTTTGCCCTCCCTCTTCAACGCCAGCGCCTGCATCTTCAACGCATGCACCTCGGCAGTTCTCTCCGGTGACAGCTCCACTGCTGCACCGCCTCTTGGCGGTTGATCTCCGCTCATCTCGGCAGCCTCCCGACTGTGGTTCTCCCGTGCCGTCCGGTGCACCTCGTCCAGCACCCCGCGCAGCTCGCTCTTGGCCTCCTGGTGACCCTCACCCTCGTCGTCATCCACCTCGTCCAGGTTCAGCCCGTCCAGCCGCAGGGCTCTCAGAATCTTGGCCTCTTCGTCCTCGTCGTCGTCCCCCGCACCGAACAGAAGACTCTCCTCCGTCGGACTCGAGGCGCCCGCGACGCCCGTAGCGCCCAGCAGCGCCTGAAATTCCGCCTGCACGTCCGAGTCGCTCACGAGGGTGATGCCGAACTGCTTCTGCAGCTTGGCCAGGTCGTCCGTCTCCTGCACCGCCTCCTCCTTCGCTCGACCGCGGCGCCAGAACATCGTTGATGCTCTCGGCAGATTCGGAACTGATGCAGACAATACCCGTTTGAGTGACATCAAAGAGTGACGTACATGCAACTTCAACTTAGAGAAGGCGAATGCTACGTAGAGCTACATCTGCCGCCATCCCTGCTATTCCCACGCCCGAGAAGACTTTCGCTGCTTCCGATCGCCGCCGTTGCTGGTAGCAGCCCGCTCGGCACGCTCCAACGCGTCTAAAGTATCAACTAAGCTACGCTTCCTCTGGCTGCGATGCAGCGATTGCACCACTGCCGATGCTTCATCCTCGTCGAATTCTTCCTCACCCGAGCTCACATCCCCATTGACAGCCACGAAGCCATCGGCTGCTAATGCGCGTTTGCTTCCTCCCCGAACGACCACGGACTTGGTTTCCTCTGGCGCATAAGACCCGCGCTGCCCGTATAACAAGTTATTGCGGCGCATATCCCCGGATCGCACCTTCTTCTCGGTGAATGACTCCCGTGTTTTGATCGTCTTCATGGACTGCCGACAAAATCCTTCAGTTTTCTTGTCGATGACCGCTTTCTCTTCAAAGCGGAATGCATTGAGTCGAGGATTACACACGTCACACGTTGCTTTGCACTCCGTCACCGCGATTTTTTGCCCGAAGTATTTCAACAATGCCTGGCGTCGGCACTCCTTCTTCGTAGCAAATGTCTTGACGTGGTCAAGGAGCTGCAAGGCATGCGCGATGGTCTCCGGCTTCTTTGACTTCGGTGTTTTACGCTTGTCGGAGTTCGCTGCTGAGACCGAGTCACCACCAGAGTCGAGGGATTCTTTCTCCAATAGAAAGCGAAACAAGTCATAGTCACGGGAAGAATACAGCAGCACACTTTGACTCGGTTCTCCATCTCGCCCAGCACGACCCGATTCTTGGTAGAAATTCTCGAGTGTCTTCGGGATGTTCCAGTGCACAACAAAGCGGACGTGCGGGTGGTCGATGCCCATTCCGAACGCGATCGTAGCGCACATGATCCGGATTTCTCCACTCAGCCACTTTTGCAGAGTCTCTTCGCGCTCCTGCTGCGGGATTTTGGCATGGAAAGCAGCAGCTTTCAGTGCTGGGTCTCGCTTCCGCATCGAGAGCACGAGATCATCCGTGTCGCTGCGCTTGTGCACGTACACAACGCCGCACGCATTGGCGTGGTGTTGCTTGATGTAGCGACACAGAGCACCTACCGGGTCAGCCAACTGCTCCTTGTCATGCACTGTGTACGAGATGTTGGCCCGATTAAAGTCCGCTAGCAGCACATCGGACCCATCAGAAGCAAAGTGGAGCTGCCTCGTGATATCGTCCCGGACACGCTCCGTCGCCGTAGCGGTGAGTGCAATCATGGGGACTTTAGGGAACCGTTTCCTCAGCCTCCCCAAGTTCCGGTACGCCGGCCGGAAGTCGTGTCCCCAGGAGCTGATGCAGTGAGCCTCGTCCACCGCGAACAGCGCGAGCGCTCCACGTTTCTCCAGTGTCTGCAGTAGTGTCTGCATTTGCTCGCCCTGCAGCGTCTCTGGGGTGGTGTAGAGCATCTCAATGCGCTCGGTGTCGCCTGCCGGGCCATTGGCCTCGTACTGCGTCAGCAGCCGAGCGACGATGCGCTCGCGCTGGCCCTGGGCCACCAGCGACGACAGCATCTCCACGCCGATGCGCTT
>JAHWLF010000311.1:0-15880 GCA_024679295.1 Phytophthora parvispora
TGGACTGCTAGAGATGGCAGGAGGAGGCGTCCGCGAGTTAAATTTAGCTTACTTTGCATTTGGCTTTCTTGGTCCCAATACAAGGAGACATTTGCCGGGAGTTCCAGCTCCCAAACCTTTGTTGTACACGTCACAAGACCGCCCGCCGCACCACCGTTGAGCCATGTCTTGTTGAAATGGGAAAGCAAGCTAACGAGCGCTCACGCTCAGCACTACAAGACAGCAACAACTAGAATTACGGCACTCAACGACACTTGTTATGAACTGGGAGAATTCGAGACTGACTTGTCACGGAGAAGCTTGCGCATGGACGCCCAAGGTCGGACTTATTGCAACGCCCTCGCCGTACTTGGAAAGAAGCGTGGGCTCCTGCGGGCACTTTTGAGAAAATCCGAAATTAATAAGAAAATGCAAAAAAAAACAAATCGGCTCATTTTGAAGCTGGCAACCGCTCGCTCAATCATGTGGGCGTTGCCGCTGCTGGTTGTGGCTGCCTGCGCCCTCTCCGTGGCGGCGGCCGAGGGCGACTACAAGATGCGCGACGAGGTGGACGTGGTGGCTAACACGGTGCGTCCACTGCTGCTGTTGTTGGGGAGGAAGAGGGGGGGGGGGGCTTTGTGGCGCCGAATGATGCTTAATTGACTACGCTGCGTGCTGCTATTTCAACTCATGCAAAGATCCGCCCCTACGCCAACCCGACCGAGACGTACCAGTACTACAAGCTGCCCTACTGCAAGCCCAAGGAGCGCCAGTGGGACGACCACGACCTGGGCGAGCTGCTCACGGGCAGCCGCAAGGTGGTGACGGACTACCGCCTCTACTTCGGTGTGGACCAGACGTACGCGCAGCTGTGCAAGCTGGCCGTCACGCCAGACGTCATGAAGGCGTTCAAGGACGCCGTGGACGAGGACTACGAGTTCGAGATGTACGTGGACGACATTCGCCTGCGGGGCCAGGTCGGCTACCTCATCCAGGAGGGCATCCGCGAAGGCATGAAGCTGCACTACTACCTGAACACGCACCTGCATTTCGACATTGCCTACAACAACGCGGAGGCGGAGGAAGGCAAGAACAAGGTGCGTGAGGTTTGGAGCTCACTGGAGGAATGTCGACTTATTTAGCTGTGCTTTCTTTTGTGATGTTCAGATTGTGGCTGTCAACATGACTATGGCTTCGTCCGACCCAGATCTCGAGTACCATTACGCGTTGTCGCCCGAAAACATCGCTAGATCACCGGAGGCAATCTTTACATACTCGGTGAAGTGGCACAACCGACCAGACCTGCTGTACGAGAACCGCAATGTGGAGAAAGAGCTGGTGGAGCCCGATGACTTGGAGCTGCACTGGATTTCGGTCATCAATTCGTTTATCCTGGTCATGATGCTGACGGGATTCCTATCGATAGTGATGCTCCGGATTCTGAAGCGGGACTTCTCGCGCTACACAGATCTGGAGGCTGGGGACGAGCACTCGCTAGAAGATGACTCCGGTTGGAAGCTGTTGCACGCAGACGTCTTCCGATTCCCGACGCACTTGAGTGTGTTCTGTGCACTCAATGGCGCTGGAGCGCAATTGTTCGTGATGCTGTCCGTGGTTTTAGCGTCCTCATTGTTGGGGATCGTGAAGCCCAACAAGCGCGGTGGAATGATGACTGCATTCATCGTTCTCTACGCTCTCACCGCTGGTGTCGGCGGGTTCCATTCAGCTCGAATGTACCGCCAGCTGGGAGGCCAGCGATGGGTGTGGAATATCTTGATGTGCGTGCTGGTCATTCCGGGCCCACTGGTTGCCATTTTCTCGTTTCTGAACTCGATTGCGATTTGGAACGACTCATCAGCCGCTCTTCCGTTCGGGACGATCATGATCGTGCTCGCACTATTCATTACGGTCGCGTTGCCGTTGACAATCATCGGAGGCATTGCTGGACGGAACTCCACTGGTGAGTTCAAGTCACCGTGTCGCACAAACAAGATCCCACGTGAGATCCCGTCTGTGCCCGGCTACCGAAGCCCCTTTATCCTGATCATTGCGGCCGGGTGTCTTCCGTTCAGTGCGGTCTACATCGAACTGCACCACATTTTCGCTGCAATCTGGGGCCACTCGATCTACAAGCTTTTCGGCATCTTGTTCCTGTCGTTTGTCATGCTGGTATTCGTGACCGCGTTCACGACGATTTCGCTCACGTACATCCAGCTTTCGTCCGAGGACCACCGCTGGTGGTGGCGCTCGTACGTCTCGGGCGGCACGACGGGGCTGTTTGTACTCGCCTACAGCGTGTGGTACTACACGAGCGTCGCGGACATGACGGGCTTTTTCCAGGCCGCGTTCTACTTCGGCTACACGAGCATGATGGCCTACTGCTTTTTCGTGATGCTGGGCTTCATCGGATTCCAGAGTTCGCTCTTCTTCGTGAACAAAATTTACCGAACGATCAAGGTTGAATGAGGAGGAGTGCTCAATACATCCACCACTTCTTACATTATTTCCTTCTCGTATTCATTCACCTGCTAAAATGCTGCTGGCGTGAAGATTCATTTGCTCCACGCGATGCTCGTCACAAGACAACTTGACGCTCTGTCGGGGGATCCTCATTTGGATACACGACTTGTTGATTGGCCGGCTCGATGTCCGTCTGGCAATGAACGGACACGGCATTGTCCAAGCAGCGCGGGGCCAAGCGGCATGAAGGTGGTCAAGGCCATGGTGCAGAGGGAGCCTCCGCCGCGGTGGGGGTACTTGGGGTTCATGGTGGGCATGCTGTACTTGCTGCGGCGCGCCAAGATCAAGGACATCCCGCGCGAGGTACGCTTTCGCTCGCTGGGCTTCTCGGCGCCGCCAATTGTATTGACGACGGCTGTTGCTGCTGCAGAATGTGCTGAGCTTCTTCGCGGCGATGCTGCCCACAGAGCTCTCGCACAACTTGCTGGCCGTCAACGCTGCCATCATCTACAACCTGCACAAGTCCAAGAGGCCTGTGCTGTCCGGGTGGGTCGGCTCGACTGCTGCTGTCTTGCAGTGCGTTGTGATGGTCCGGCTGGCGAAAATGTACCGAGAGAACATCTCCACCAAGCTCGTGATTCGGGACGCAATGCACGCCTCCGATGTGCCTTCGGACAGCGTGCAGCGCATTGGCGAGATCAGCTGGAAGCAGTGGCTGGCCGTGTTCTTGCCCGTGCCTCAGCCTGTGGGGCTCTCGTTGGCATTTCCTGGAGTTGCCAAGGTGCAGACGGTAGCCTATGCACACGTAGGCAAGAACAAGACTACGGGGCTGCTCATGGACGTGTACAAACACCAGAATGTGCCGTCCAACGCTCCGATCGTACTGTACATTCATGGTGGCGCCTGGGTCATGAGCACGCGCGAGACGCCTCCGCTCCCATGCATTTACCAGATCGCTGCTCGCGGGTGGGTCGTGTGTGTGTTCGACTATCAAAAGTCCCCGAAGATCGCGTTCCCAGAGCACCTCATCGACGCCAAGCGCGCCATCGCGTACCTGCGCCGAAACGCGCGCGAGAAGTTCGATGCCAACCCGGACTACATCGTCGTCGGAGGGGAGTCGGCTGGCGGCCACCTAGCGAGCTTGGTGGCGCTCACTGCGGCGGACAAGTCGCTGCAGCCCGGGTTCGAAGAGGTCGACACCAGTGTGCGCGGCTGCATCGATACCTATGGCGTGCACGATTTCAAGGACCGCCACGGCGTGTACTTTTAC
Source organism: Phytophthora parvispora (assembly GCA_024679295.1). Taxonomy (NCBI): domain Eukaryota; phylum Oomycota; class Peronosporomycetes; order Peronosporales; family Peronosporaceae; genus Phytophthora; species Phytophthora parvispora. Next base: position 3,710 of record JAHWLF010000311.1, read on the forward strand.
AAGGACAAGGACCACATCTTCGTGCGCTTCATCGAGCTGCTGGTGATGCAGAAGAAGATGAGCGACGCCGATGAAGACTGGGAGAAGGCGTCGCCCGTGGGCTGGTTGCGCGAGGAGAAGGAGAGCGCGCTGCCGGCCGTGATCCCGCCCTTCCTTGTCTCGCACGGCACGCTAGACACGCTGGTGCCGTTCGGCAGCTCGCAGGTCTTCTTCGAGCAGCTGCAGCTGTACCGGCAGCGCGCCCAGCAGGCGCCATTGGGCGGCGTCGAAGACGTCTTCCTGGAGATCCCGGGCGCGCACCACGCGTTCAACTACGTCATGTCCCCGCGCGCGATCGCCCACGGACAGGCCGTGGTCGCCTTCCTCGACAACTTGTACGCCAAGACCAAGGACATCCCATTGTCGAGCGTGGCCGACCTGGAACCTCACAACTTAGGTGGGCTGACGGAGGCAGCCCCCGCCGCTGCGGTGGCTCTCACCACCACCGCGCGACTGTGACCCGTAAAGCGTAAGGTGGCCAACAATCCTAGTGTTCGTGGCCAACGTGGCATCTGCTTCAGGTTTTTCACCAAGCACCAATTAATTTTTGTCGACTCAACAGTTTTGATTGGAGCGTCATCTGAGATTGTGCTTGCGCTCGTCTGGCAGTGGTCATTTCCCGATCTCAGTCCACCCGGAGCAGCCCGCCGCCGTACACTGCGAGGTCCTCCCTTCAAGGGATCCGACAGTGGCTGTCAGCACCACCGCGCGCGCCGAGATGAAGGTCGTCCCGCCCGAGCCCTCGCAGTACTTGAGCAACGAGCGCCTGACGCGCTGGGCGTACCTGGCGTTCGCCGTCTCCACGCTCTACGTCGTGGAGCGCGCCAAGAACAACAAGATCCCACGCGAGGTGCGCAACGAGCTGCAGCCACGCACCTGGTGCGCGCAATGTTTTGACGGTTTGACTGGTTGTGCACGCAGAACTTCTTCGGGATGGCGGCGTCGCTGCTGCCCACAGAGCTTTCGCACAAGATCGCAGTCATGCACGCGTGTCTGATGGGCTTCTTGCTCAAAAAGAAGATGCCCATCTTCTCGCGCTGGAGCGGCGCGTTCGCAGGTCTCGTGCAGTGCGTGGTGGCCGCTAATCTTGCGAAATGGTACAGACAAAACCTCTCCTCGAAGGAGGTCATTCGCGACGCCCTCGTCGCCTCCGATATCGCGCCGACGCAGCTGGAGAACATCGGTCAAATGTCGCTGAAGCGCTGGCTCAGCGTGTTTCTGCCATTGCCCCAGCCCATGGCCGTATCGCTGAGCTTTCCAGGAGTGAGCAAGATCCACACGGTCACTTACGCACACGTGGGCAAGACCAAGACCACGAAACTGCTCATGGACGTGTACAAGCATCGAGATACACCAGCCAACGCGCCCATTTTCCTCTACATTCATGGTGGAGGATGGGTCATTGGCGATCGCCGCATCCCGCCGTTTGCCTGTGTGTACCAGGTCGCCTCCATGGGCTGGGTAGTGTGTGTGATCGACTACAGACTATCCCCAGGAGTGGCATTCCCCACGCACTTGATTGACTCGAAGCGCGCTGTTGCGTACCTCCGCCGCAACGCGCGTGAGGAATTTGGCGCCAATCCAGAGTTTGTTGTGGTGGGCGGCGAGTCGGCTGGCGGGCACTTGGCTAGTTTGGTGGGTCTCACTGCTGGTGACAAGTCTCTGCAGCCGGGTTTTGAAGAAGTGGATACAAGTGTGCGCGCGGTGATCGACAACTATGGCGTGCATGACTTCACCGACCGTCATGGTATCTACTATAGCCGCGACAAAACGCATGGACTCGTTCACTACCTCGAGTTTTTGGTTATGCAGAAAAAACTCAAGGGCAACAACGAGGACTTTGAGCGTGCGTCGCCAATTGCCTACCTGGATGACGAGCGAGCAGTACACCGTCGCGATATTATTCCGCCATTCATGATCACGCATGGCACTCACGACAACACTGTTGCTTTCAACGACTCGCGCGTTTTCTTCGATCGCCTGCGTCAATACCGACACAATCTTCCGGAGGAGATTGCATGGTACCAGGATAAGCAGCTTGGTGGCGTGCAGGATGTCTTCGTCAAGGTTCCCTATGCAAGTCACATGTTTAACTTTCTGCTGTCTCCGCGAGCACTGGCGCACGGCGACGCGGTTTGCGCCTTTTTGGACAACGTTTACCGGAAAACCAAGGATATACCGCTCGAAGGTCGGGTTCTTCCCAGCCACGTCGAAGATATCGCACCAGCAACACATATCAGCGAAGCTCTGCCTCCTTCCTCAATGGCGAGGTTGTGACGATGCTATAACAATGAAAATGCATGTAAATTTCACGCGAAGATGCTTTTTGCTATCAGTCTTGAGGCAGCTACGGGGTATATCCCTTGAGGCGTGCATGGTAGATGAAAAGCTCGTCCGGGTACTCGAAATTCGCGAAAACCTTGGAGTTTTCTGTGCGCGAAACCTCCTGCACATCAAACGTTTGGCGAAGCTGCTGCAAGAAACTGGCTTCGATCGACGCATTCCTCGTTTCAAAGCTGAAGAACACGTCGGTAGTTGGCGACACCAGTTCATGCAGCGTTCGGATCAGCAGCAAGAAAGCCGAGGCGTGGTAAAGCACGTCCGAAAACACCACCACGTCGGTGCTCTTCTTCCACACCGCCAAACGACCGCCCGACTGAAAGGATTCTCCCCATTGGCACTCCTCCACTGTCGGTGCATTAACTGCGCTTTCACCACGGAAGTTCACATCCACGTTCTTGGCCAGCAGAGGCAGCGCGTACGCCTGGTCGGTGAGCACGACCTGAGCTCCGAGCACAGCAAGCGCCATACCGACGAGTCCGACGCCCGCACCGAGCTCCACCACCTTCTTTCCTCGGAACTGGAACTGATCTCCGCCTTGCAGATAGTCCGCGAGCAACAGAGCGGCGTCCCAGACGCAATGGCCATGGGACGGGAACGCCGGAGTGCCAGCGCAGACCTCTCGGTCCTGCACCGCGGTCAGCGACACCTGCTCGGTCCTACTTGGCACCTTCACCACGTACGAGAACTCGCGGTCGTCGGGGCGGCCCCAGAGGCCGTCGCCCGAGTCGTCCACGTCCGCCATCACCAATGGAAAATGCAAAATGTAGCCATGTGCACCGCATCGCCTTGAACACATTATATTTTGCCTGTATAAACGCATAAAACGACGGAATGATTGTAATTAGCTCGTGTTGATTGACCGCATTCCCCAACGTGACCAGGAGCTCCACGCGTGTCATCGGGCGCTGCGCTGCTCGGCGGTCGCCATGAATTCCGCCGCCGCAGCTCCACCAGCGCTCGAGCACGAGCTGTGGGCGTTCATCGAGGCCCTGGCGGAGCCCCCCGCGTCCCCCGCGCAGTCTGCCGAGACCCAATTAGAGCGGATCCAGCAGCAGGCACGCGATTTGCTGGCCAGAAGGCGCGAGACCAACGGCACCGACGAGTTCCCAGCCGCCCAAGCTGCTGTCGTTGCTGCTGCTGCAGTCGACGGGGAAGACAGGAAGCATGGAAACCACGCCGCCGCGACGACGACCGAGGCTCAGGAGAAGATGTACGAGGCCGTGAACGAGCGCATCGCTCGACGCATGATCGACGGCGTGGAGCAGCCCAACCGAGGCGCCGCAACCGCCAGCACCAGCGAAGATAAGAGCGACACGCTCTCGGATTGCACGACGATCACCGAGGCCTCCAGCGTCTACGGGATCCACAACACGTGGGTGGACCTCGCCACGCTCTACTCGCTGCCGTTTGTGATAAGCGACAGCAACCATCGGCTTAAGCCCGTGCCACCGCTCAACATCGCACAGGAGCAGAGCCACTTGAGCAAGATCTTCCAGGAATGCCAGCGTGCTGTGCATACAATGCGGGCGGTGGCGACGGTTGATGCGCTGCGCAAAGTTTTGGATCGTGGCGTGACCGTACTGCACTTCAGCGGGCATGGAGGCCGCATTGTAGGCCAAAGTCAATATCTCATGTTTGAGGACACGCAATGTTCTGGCCTGGCGCACTTGGTGGATTCCGCTACCTTGCGGAGTATATTGAACAGCGGTACGAGTCCTTCTGCCGTGGAGGAAGTTAGTATCAGCGAGATTGGTGCGCTAGACGCTGCCGAGGATGGTACACAACAAGTAACTGACCTTGGCTTTCCGCCGCGAACCCCATCTACGGTCTCATCGTCTCGCAGCTTGGATGGTCGCTCTGGTATGAACGGTACACTCAAGCTGGTGTTTGTGTCGTCATGTGACTCGAGGGATATCGGTGAAGTCTTCATCCAAGCCGGTGTAGCACACGTTGTGTGCGTGAGATCAGAAGGCAGAGTGCTCGACGAGTCGTCGGCCATGTTTTCGTACTCATTTTACCATGCAGCTCTCACTGGAAAAACAGTTCAACAAGCGTTTGAGATCGCTCGTGCTCGTGTGAGCGCTGAAATGCGCATTCCTGATGGCGAGGGGGACAAGTTCGTGCTGTTGGAATCATCTCAACTTCACGCTGAAACATGCCCACTTTGGTCAAGTGGGGATTTGCCGCAGACAATTGAAGTGGATTTTACGGAGAAGACTTGCAGCTGTACTGCTTCCACGCAGCAATTTGTCTTTTCCGACATATCGGTGGGCAAGTGGGTAGATGTGAGCCCGTCCAACAAATTTGGCAAAACTCTCCCTGCTGTGTCAGAATCGTTCGTAGGTAGAGAGCAGGAACTGCACATGCTGGCAGAGCTTGTTAACACGCGACGGCTTGTGACATTACGGGGGCCGCCTGGAATTGGCAAGAGCACGTTGTCGATTAAGTTGGCTCATTTCCTGGCAGATCGCAATGCCTTTCCGGATGGAGTTGCTTTTATTCGTTTGCGTGGTGTCCAATCACTGGAAGGAGTGGAATCAGCTATCAAGAGTGCACTGTTCCCGGAAGGTGGCCGCGAGAAGGACATGCCACTCGACCAAGCACTTGCTGATACAAAAATCCTTCTTGTAATGGACAACATGGAAGATCCGATCAATGCGAACCCGTCGGCTATTCGCGATTTCCTGTTGCAACTGCTACAAAACACGCCGTCTCTGTCGTTTTTGATGACTGCGCGTCAAGCAATGGGCGGTGGTATCAATGAGTTCGACGAAAAAGTGGTGTCGCTCAATCGTTTGTCACACTACCATGCCGCAGATTTGTTTATCAAGAAGTCTCCACGCGCTCTTCTCGTGTCTGAAATAGGTGATATCGATACAAGCAGAACACAATCGATGTCCACGTCAATACTGGAGGCTTTGGTTGCTCATCCTTTGATGGCGTTCCTCGATGGTCATCCCCAAGCCATATCTTTGTGCGCACCTTTACTTCAAGACCGATCTCTTTCTGAGCTTACACGTGCTGTGCTTAGTCGCGGTGTAAACGAATTGCAAGTCGTCGGTCTGGCTTCACATGACCGAAGCGCACTAAACACTCTCGTCGCTTCATTGGATGTATCATTGGAGCAAGTTCGGATGCACCATGGGCAGGACGCTATTCGATTCTTTGCGCTTCTAGGGCTACTCCCGGCAGGAGCGATGCCAGCAGACTTTAAAAGTTTGTGGGGGAGTAGTTGGGAAGGATTGGTGGAGACGCTATTGCGATTTTCACTTATTCAACGGAATCGTATCCCAGGTTTTGCACTTGCGAAGCGTGGTCTTCCCAAAAGAAGTAATGCGACAGGAACGGGTCCCCTGGGAAGCAGTAGCAGTAGCTCCAGAAGGAGTTCCAGATCTCGTCATTCCTCTAGTCGTGGGTACGATAATTCTTTGCTGGTAGCTTTGAAGTTGTACAGCGACTTTATCAGTAATGCTACTGAGGCATCTGGTAAAATCGACAACGCAGAATACGAAGTCCCAAACGGCAGGGGAGGATCTCGTCGTGTATTGAACGATAGAAACATGCTGAATTCGCTAACACGTAGTGGACGGGCATCTCGCGTTTCAGAACACGTTGAGCGCATGGATGACCAAGCAGAACTCATGGCTGTGTGTGTATCGTATTCGACGTTCCCGTTTATTGCAAGTTACGCTCGAAGTTTGCTGGGCGTATATGACGGAGATGGTGCGAAGAACAAAGTGTTGGAGTCTCTTTGCGTTGCTGACCGAGATCTGTTCCTGTATAATACGTCAAAGCACTTCCGGAAAGTCAGCTTCTGGGTCTTCCAACACATTTGTACGCTGACAATCCAATCCAGTGCCGCCTACTTGATCTTGGATTTGCATGAGTCAAACCTATGGATGATCCTGGATCTCCATATGCGCATTATTGAAGAGTGGCAGACGGAAAGCAAGGCATCGTCTCCAAGGCCTACAAAAATATCTTTGGATACTACTTCAAATCCAGACAATGGTAATGTTGATGTTATCAACTTGCGAGAAAAGATCGCCGGATATGTGATGGACGTCGCATGCTACCTCGCGCACTCTCTGTTTTTGTCGGGACGCCACCGTGGCGCTTGGAATGCGGCTAACAAGGCACTCCATATCGCCAAGCAGCATAAGAACACTCTATGCCAGGCGAACATTCGGAAGTTGATGGGTGTTTTACTCACAACCGAGACCAAGTTTGACGAGGCGAAGGCACAATTTGGTTCTGCGCTCATTCTGTATAAAACGGTGGGGAACAAGATCGGCCAAGCGGCATCTCTGAGCGCAATCGGCATGATCCACTCCCGGAACGGCAACCTACGAGGTGCACACAATTGCTTTACAAAGGCACTAACGCTGTACGAGTGGTATAAACACTCGCTTGGACAGTTGAACTGCCATCAGCGACTCGCAAATTTGGAGAAAAAACTACGCGATGGCGATGGTTCAGCTCACATGAATGGACCGAATTCTGGCCATAGCCATCATTATGCAGCAACTCGGCGTTTGCAAGGTGACCTCAACCGAAAGCGCAACGGCGAATATATTGTCCGTTGGGTGGGCCACGAGACAAGTTTACTGCTGGAATTGCCGTCACCAACAGTTGAAGATGAAACGCAGTCTCGTACGGGAGCTTTAACCACAATTTCGCCAGGTTTGCCCTTCCCGTTAGGCACCGCCGCTAAGGCTACCGCTCCAGGTGTCACGGGTACTCCAAAGAAGGGGAAACCCAGCACGCTGACTGAACAGAAGGAAAAAGACCGAGTGGTTTCTGCTGTCAGCACCATCTCTACTTCGGCAGCGAGCGCAACCTCGAGCGAGGGCGACAAATTCAAGAACAGTAGTTTTGCCAAGAGAAAAGAATACGACAGCAGCATCCGGAAATCCGCCGCGATACCCAACACAACAAGCTCGACCTCAACACCTGAGCCGTAGTCACCGTAGAGTTCAAAATTGTTTAATGTGAATATTATGCCGGTGGATAATTACCACTCGCCATCACTGTCCTCGATTTCATCATCGACCTCTTCCCGGATAGAAAGGGTGTCAACTGCAAGGACGGCGGTAGATGCGTTCGACTGGGTCGTGGGTCTGCCGGCTTGATCCATGAGGGTCAAAAAGGGTTCCACTTCGAATGCAAAAACATCGCCAGTGCATGCATATTGAAGCCCCATGTCCCCACCTCGTGTTGTCTGCAGCATTTCCTCTCTTCGAGAGACTATGCGTTGCTTCGCAGCGTACGTTCGTGGCCGCGTGATCGGTCGAAACGCCTTTGGGGCGGGGTTTTCGTTTGTGACAGCTACAGTCCGCATTAGAATGGCCTGTGCAACATCCCTTGAACGCTTGAAGGCCTAGAGTTTACAAATAAAAGAAATGTCATTCGATAGAACTCGATAAATACGTATGAGAGATGAAGAGGCATACCTCCGAGCTGCTAACACCATTGTACGATTCGGCGACCATCACTTCGCACAAGCTCATCAGCTCCAAAGCACTAGAAAGGTCTTCCACTTGCGAAAAATATGCAATGCTGTTCTCATGAACAAGCCCGAGCACTCGATCGAGGGGCATCGCCGAAGCAGCGAAGATCTGGTCATAATCAATTTCATCTGCATCACTCTTCATTTCGCGCTCATCAGCAGACTTGTTCACCATCAGTTTGCCGTGCAGCAGTTTCCCGACCACGTGAAAATCAGAGAGAAAAGGATCTCGAGCACTGGAACTTGCGGGTTTCGACTGGGGAGTTCCAGTTAATGCACTGCCTTTCTTGACCTTTTTGCTTGTGGTTACTTTAGCTTTCTTCTGAGTAGGATTTTGCGATAGTTGGAGCATGTTCAGCGCGTGGCGCATATCGCCATTGCTGCTGTCGATTACCTTCTGGATATCAGCTGGTTGAGAAGCGCAGTTCTCGTGCACTGCAACGCGGGTGAGGTGTTTCTTGAGTTGTGCTGACGTAACTGCGTTGATGTTGATGACCGAGGTCAGTGGCGAATGCATCACCTCGCGCGAAAATTTTCGGCTTAAATGATCCAGATCAATCTTGCTTCCTTGGACGTCACTGTAGATACATATGACAGGGTAGCGGAACCCACCTGCCGGATCTATCACGTGCTGGTAAATGCGTTGAAGTTTCTCCTCGTACTGCGACGGATCTTTCGACCACGACTGCGGCCAACTTTCAATCAAGATTAACTGGCCGGGGCCACTTGATGAAACGTTAGCGCTTTTCACACTTTGCTGACTGCTGGATAGCGGACGCTTTCTGCCAATAGATGAGGCAAGCCTCGACGTGGCCATTGGAAGCGCTGCGTAAGCCGAAGAACGATGAATGAAGTCTGAAAAATCGTCAACACCTGACACCTGCGGTATCCAAAATTCCTCTCGCAGCATCCGTTCGTAGTTTAGCTTGCCGGCAGCCGAGTTGTCTTCCCACTCTTTCACCAGTAGTCCAAGTTTATGCGCAATACATCGCACGGCTGTCGACTTGCCTGATCCCGGTGGACCGCACAAAAACAACAACCGCTTCTGGAATACACCCGCGGACGGCGACGCATTCCTTTCCAGCCATTCCGAGATCTCCTGCACCTTTTTCTTGTTCACACACAGCTCATCGACGGTCTTGGGGGCGTACAAATCAGCCCATAGACCCTTGTCAGACGCTGCTTTTGTTGCCACCCCGGCGTCCTTGCCATTGGATCTCCGCGCACTAGATGCCCCACTATAAGACGCATCAGAGGCAACACTACCTGCATCATCATCACTACCATTGTCACTGCTATCAATGACCTCTATCGGCTCTGCCCGCGCACCCGACGACGGCTTCTTCTTGCTGCTCTTCTTCTCCGTTCTCTCCACCGGCTGCGAGAGCCACTGCGACAGCTTCCGCGTCTTCCGCGGCGGCCCAGGCCGCGTGCTCTCGCACAGTTCGCACTTGGAGGCGCTGGCGTCTTCGTTAATGAACGTGCACATCTGACACGCCCATGCTTCTGTCATCTCTTTGTCCTTCTCCTCCTTTAATCGGCGAGTATCTTGCTGCACCTCCTCGGATTTGACCAGCAGCTCCACGTCCGAGTCGCTGCTGCTGCCGATCGACTCGCGATCTCGCTCCGCCCTGCACAGCAGCAACACGTGAGCATTACATGACCTTTCTGTCAACTCACGGGCCTCTGCATCGTGCTGGAAGCGCGTGCTCACCGCTGTCGAAGCCGCCGCCGGCCGCGCTGCATGGCCGTTGAGCTCTTCAGGTTTGAAACTTCAAAAACTGGTACACGCGGTACTGTACCAGTTACAGCGGCGGGCCACTGCGATAATGACGCTGGAGACGGAGGAGGCGAAGGCAGCGGCGCCGACGACGACACCTGCTGCAATGGAGGACTGGAAGAAGAGTCTCAACGAGCAGGAGAAGGAGGAGGTTGAGCTCTCGATCAAGAGGTAAAGTTACTGAGCTTTTGTTGTGAGGAAGCCGATAAGGTTCAGTATTTGATGAATTTGAATGTCTAGTGTGAACGGGTTCTCCCAAGACCTAGAGCGAGTCCGAGCGGCCATGAAGAAGCTGCAGCAATAGTTGCGATTCGGTGAGGACTGCTATAGCTCCGATTGATGCCAATAAAGAGCACAGACGTTGGTATTTTAAAAAAAGTTTTGAACGAACTGAATGTGCTTGGCAATGATGAACTTCGCGTTGGAAATGTTCGCTGAAACCAGCTAACACCTGCAGCGACATATCGATTCATGCAAGTTCAGGTGTGCTGGCTGACCACTGTCGTTCGAAGGACACCGGTGACCAGCACAACGCCGACGGTAACTTCAACCTTGCTTGTCCATGGCTCCGAAGAGCAGCTCGATGCGGTCGCGAACCATGACGTGCAGCATACTCTTCGTTGCTGCATACGTCTCGGTGGCAAACTTGCGTACCTCGTCGTTGGAGCTGGATGTGAGCAGGCGGTACACAGGTAGCTGGAATTTCTGCTTTCCCTGCATCTCCAGGAATCTGCGCACGACAGGTAACTTACTCACGACACTGTTCTTGATCAGCACAAGGGCCCAACGGAACAAAATCTCCGAGTTGTGCGAGCCCCATAGGGAGAGTATGTCACCCAGCGCAATCACCACGACCGTATCCGAGAACTTCGTCTCGAGGCAGCAGTCCAAGAAGTAGAGCACAGGCTGCGCCTCCCACTGCTTGGCCTCTTCCGACAGATACAAAACGCTAGGATGCAGTGGAGTTGATGAAGACCGCCAATGAAACGCCAGCGACTCGCAGCTCTGCATGAGTTCTTGCGCGTCGGAGAGATTTGGCGTGAAGTGTGGATAACCTGGTTCGTTGAGCCACGTGTTGAACGAGATATCACCTTTAAGATCGGTCCCTGTGGCGTTCGCCAGTTCTGGGAAGCTCTTCAGGAAAAACGCGATCATGGTATCCGCTGGGATCGACTGGAACCGATACTCCGCGCAGTACCGTTTGAGGAAGTCATCAAACACCTAGCCAAAACATACAAGTTAGTGCACGAACTAACAAACGAGTCCTGATATCGCATGAGCCTTACCACATCGGACCCCACCAGGCTTCGAAGATAGCAAACGAATGCGTAGCCCTTCTCGTAGGCACATTGGTTGTAGCAATCACCAGGGTCAATGCCTTCATCAAGAGGTACCCGCAACCGTGTCAAAGGAGATTTCTCCCCAAGTGACGAAATTTCCTCCCGTAGCAATGCCTCACCAAGCTTGGCATCGAGGCAGCTCAAAGGCCTACGATGGACAACAGCCGGAGGGGAACACATCAGAACCAAAAGGTGCAGTAGTATATCGTAAAGAGACTTACCTTCCGTGAGATACTTCAGTAATGCGCCGCTCAGCGTACATCGTAAAGCCTTCATTCAGGAAGAAGTCGCTCCATGTTGCATTCGTCACCAAGTTTCCGAACCAGGAGTGGGAAAGCTCATGAGCCACGACTGGACAAGACATAAGCGGATATACCACACCATGTCAGTAAAACAGAGCAGCACAGAACTTCATATATAGCTAGTAATGTACTTGAAACGAGCGATTTGTCGCCAGCAATGGTGCAAGGCGACACGAACGTAAGCCGCGGGTTCTCCATTCCACCGTACGGGAAGGAAGGCGGCATGACCAGCATGTCGTAGCGTTCCCAGAGGTATTCACCGAACAGGCGCTCTCCGATCGCCAAGTACTCTTCCAAAACTCCGTCGAATTCTTTGGTCGCGGCTTCGATCATGCAAGGCTCCGTCCAGATACTGGATCTCGGCCCAACCTCCGCTTCAACTAGATCTCCCACGGCCATGGCCACCAGGTACACCGGGATGGATTGTTTCATCTCGAAGGTGAATTTCTTCTTGGTTGAGACCACTTCCTTCTCGCCTCCGTCCTCCTCTTCGGGCATGTAGTCCTCCACGGCACAGAGTTTGGCGCTCATGACGCACACCAGATCCTTGGGCACGACCACCGAGGCCGTGTACGTGATCCGCACGGAGGGCGAGTCCTGGCACGGGAAGAAGCTGCGGTTCAACACCTCCTGGCCCTGGGTGTACATGAAGGGCAGCTTCTTGCCTGCCGTCTGCTGCTCCTCGAGCCAGCAGACGCCCGGGCTCTCCGGGTCCGTCTCGTAGCGGATCGTGAGCTCGAAGGCGGCGGCCTGCGCCAGTTCGTCCGGGATCTCGATCTCCAGCGCCTGCCCGAAGGCCGTGAAGGGCTGGACGCTCCACTGGGCCGCGATCGTGTCCTCCTCAGGCAGCGCGACGCA